>JAANSO010001681.1:0-15951 GCA_036507315.1 Lepidocyrtus fimetarius | reverse complement strand
CATTTTCCTCCCTTGCTGAGCAACTTTAACTGAAAAGAGGGCTTTGAACGACATTTTGCTCCTTTTTATTCATTTTCTTTGAAAAAGCCGAAATAAATCCCTTCACACAATTCACACAAGCTTTACAATTCATTGTCATTATCTTCCCTCAATCTATCTTTCATGATGACATGATTAACGCTGAAAGTGGAACTCTTATTTACTCAGGCAGTGGAGTAGTGCAGTAGTCAAAGTAAAAGCAGCAGTCATGTCATGTTTGATGATGATTTGATGGCAATAATGCTAAATAATCGCTCAAAGTATTATTATCATTCATTATTATTATTGCAAATTTTTATTTTCGCTATATTTTACCCATCCAACTTTTTCTTGCGTTTTTACCAAACATAAAAACTTTACGGCCTAACCTAAATCTAAAAGATTCTCGTTTTTCACTTTTTATAAAAATGTCATTTCGTAGCTGAGCACAGAAGAAAAACACGATTTTTCTTCACAATTCGTTTTTGATTTGTCCCCCTGATAAGCTGAATTGCAGAAATTTTTATATCTTTCTTGTACCATTGCATTCCCTTTCTTTTTTATTGAAAGTTTAAATATCTAATTCCCTCCCTACTTTAATAGAAAATGTAAAAATTCGAAACAAATTTCAATCTAGATCCATGCATTGATAAAAATACGTGATGATCATTCCTCCGTCGTCTTCTTGTGCATTCCCTTTCTTTTTTATTGAAAGTTTAAATATCTAATTCCCTCCCTACTTTAATAGAAAATGTAAAAATTCAAAACAAATTTCAATCTAGATCCATGCATTGATAAAAATACGTGATGATCACTCCTCCGTCGTCACCGTCGTCATCGTCATTGGCAAGCAAAATACTTGTCATTTTAGAAATTATTGTTTGAAAGCTCTGCAATAGTAATAGGAGCGCAGTATCAACATCAGCGGCGTTTTAAATGTAATTACAAAGATAAAATGTTTCAATAGGGAAAATAAAAATCTCAATTACAGTGTCATGTTCAATCTTGCCATTAGATAGCGCAGTATCAACATCAGCGGCGTTTTAAATGTAATTACAAAGATAAAATGTTTCAATAGGGAAAATAAAAATCTCAATTACAGTGTCATGTTCAATCTCGCCATTAGAGTAATCTTTGCTTTTATAAAGAAAACGTAGCATTTTTTGTAATATTTAAGTTTTAAAAATGTTCGTTTAGATGACAAAAATGTTTCAAACTTTTTGGCAAATTGAATTGAGAGATTTGCAATATTGTGAAATGAATTTTATTGTGAGGAAAGCTTTCATATGAAGAGATAAAGAGAAGCACAGTTGAAAAGCTGTAGGTTTGAATCCAATCAGATTGGATGGGATGGGGGTAAATATTAAGATTTTGAAGAATGATAAGGCAAATGTGACAAGTGATGAGATGACGATATGTGCAATGGATGAATGTTGATGATTATTTGAATGAGTGTGGTGAAAACATAAGCAATTTAATCAAGTCATTTCAATTATAATATTTCAAATAAAAGATAGCATCTCTTCTGCAGAACTGCCCAAGCTTTATATTTAAAGAATCCATAATGCAAAGGAAATGAAGAAAGATTGAAAAATTGAATTTCCATTTTTATTGATGTTGAAATGTTGACGAGTGAGAAGACAGAAAAGTTTAGGATTTTTTCCCTAGCTAAAAATAAAAGGACTTAATCAAGTTATCATTTCTTGTTTTGACTGCTAGCCTGGCTGTGGTATTTTAAAAATGTGCATTGTTAATGAGAACGTTTCAAAAGAACATCAAAACATTGACAGTAACAAAGTAATGTTTACAAAACAGCTCAGAGATTGTATTACTTACGCTGATTAAAAATAAATTCTTGAAAGGAAATTGAAATCCCTTTGTAATGCTCGTACTAAAATTAAAATCAATTTTCTCTCTTGTCTTCGTTCACAATTTCAGTCATTTAATCAATTTTGCTTGCTAATTTAAAACAAAAATGTAACGGTTGAGTTAGTTGACACATACGCAAACAAGATTTTGGTGAAACTCCCATTTCCTGATTTCAGATAAGCATAACACTCCAAGAATTTGGTTATTTTTGCATTATCTTCCATCTTTTCTCAAATACGTCTTTTTTAATATTTTTAGAAACTTGCAATTAAAAAGCCTTCTTTTTCAATAAAACAAGCTGTCAGCAAAAAAAGGAAGTATAAATACTACTTTACTACGTTATCCTTTTATTTTTAGCTTACATTGCATTACATTCGATAAATCCTTTTTAAAAAGCAATCATAATCACCATTTTATAGATCCTGTCCTCTCCTACCTCCCCCTTTTTATAACAGATTTTTTCTTGTGAAATTTTTCTTCAGAGAATCCCCGAAGGCAGTGAAAACTTAGGCAGATATGGGTAATCATAATCACTATTTTATAGATCCTGTCCTCTCCTACCTCCCCCTTTTTATAACAGATTTTTTCTTGTGAAATTTTTCTTCAGTGAATCCCCGAAGGCAGTGAAAACTTAGGCAGATATGGGTTTATTTCACAATAAATGGGAGAAGTCTCTCCAATTATCTTTTTCATCGTCATCTCCTCGACATCCTCATCGTTTAAATGTTCTTGTTGACATGTTATATTATTATTGTGGTTGGATATTTTCTTTGAAATCAGAAGGANCTTGTTGACATGTTATATTATTATTGTGGTTGGATATTTTCTTTGAAATCAGAAGGAGCTGGGATAGATTTCTCTCTTCACTTCCTCTTTTAAAAGCTCATTTCAAACCTCCTTGTATTACGGATACGTCACCAGATTTCCAATTTTTAGCTACTAAAAAGGCTAAAATGGTAAAACTAGCACAACTTTATCTGTCAAAAGGGAATATGAAGTGACGGGATTATATTCAAGCTGAGAATTGTTATTAGAAACGGAGAAATAAAAGGAGGTGGACAACCGACAGAGAGCAAAAGATTAAATTTTACTTTTTTATTGAGAACGACGTCTCTTATTCAAAGTTTCAACTATTTTAATTCATTTTTTAATGTAAAATTTTCCATTTCACCTGGCATTTAATTCCTTTTCAATTGATATTTTTACAAAGAAAATTGCTTACGCTTCAAAGTTTAAATTACATCAGAATCATTAAATAAATTTTACCCATTTCAATAAAAAAAACTAATCTACTTTTACATAACCCGATCCCATCATCAAAAAAGTAACCTTTCTCACGTAATGGTTATTTTTACAAAGAAAATTGCTTACGCTTCAAAGTTTAAATTACATCAGAATCATTAAATAAATTTTACCCATTTCAATGAAAAAAACTAATCTACTTTTACATAACCCGATCCCATCATCAAAAAAGTAACCTTTCTCACGTAATGATAACAAAATAAGTCAACAAAAAACGGTTTTGTTTTCATTTTTTTGCGAAAATTTAAAATAACAGTCATCACCTCAAAAGAACAAACAAAGCCACACTTTCCTGTTCTTTTCTTATTATCAGCGCATTCTCATCAAACAAAAAACCTCTCGTTAATCCATATCAAAATCATATTCCTAAAACAAAAGCTCTCATTCTCACACAGCTTTTTTGGTTCTCCCTATTTCAATTCGGCTACTCTTTTTAAAAACTCGTTCATTCATAATCATCTTTTCCTCCTCACCCTCTCCACTTCACAACCTTTAAAGTTCTTGAAAGAAACTCGATCTGCACATAATCATCATCATACTAATATTTTTCGTTGTTCTTTTTTAACAAACAAGCAATGTAAAGTTGTAAACTTTTTTGATTAGGTATTTTGCGAATGGAAAGACTATGGGAGAAAGAATTATCACATTACAAACTGCAAACATTTATTATTCTTCAATCTTCAAAGCTATTATAATAAATCTGAGGGTACTTTAATAATAAACCCGTTTCTCATCTTTCTTCGAATAAAAAACTCGAGCAAAAATAATTTACAATATGCAAAATAATCTTCCGTTTCTTTCAAGATAAAACAATGATAGAATTATTACATTACAAACTGCAAACATTTATTATTCTTCAATCTTCAAACCTATTATAATAAATCTGAGGGTACTTTAATAATAAACCCGTTTCTCATCTTTCTTCGAATAAAAAACTCGAGCAAAAATAATTTACAATGTGCAAAATAATCTTCCGTTTCTTTCAAGATAAAACAATGACCCTTTCTTATCATAAAATTTTCGAAAAAAATGTCAAGTGAAAAAAAACTGGCTTGATCGCTTCCTTTCATAATCGAAATCATCATCGTCACCAAATGGGTTTCACTTGAAAGCAGTAATTTTACCAGCAGCTCACAGCAGCTTATCGTTATTTGCTTCAGATAATTTACATTTGTTTTAGCAATTACCTTATTATCTTTCTTCGAATAAAAAACTCGAGCAAAAATAATTTACAATGTGCAAAATAATCTTCCGTTTCTTTCAAGATAAAACAATGACCCTTTCTTATCATAAAATTTTCAAAAAAATGTCAAGCGAAAAAAACTGGCTTGATCGCTTCCTTTCATAATCGCAATCATCATCGTCACCAAATGGGTTTCACTTGAAAGCAGTAATTTTACCAGCAGCTCACAGCAGCTTATCGTTATTTGCTTCAGATAATTTACATTTGTTTTAGCAATTACCTTATTTGCATAATAATCAAAGTGATATAAAACTTTGCAACATATCTTGAAAATTTGATGAAAAATATAATGTGCCGTTATATTAGCAATTTTGATTTGCTGATTTGCTCGCTTCATTCTTTTTAACGCCTTTCGTATCTTGTCTGTAACATAATCAAATTCTTTCGAAATTTAAGTGGATTCGTCGATTAAAGAAAAATTTTCTCTCCTAATAAGGCAGACTTTGAAGAAGACAAATCGAAGAAATGAAGGTGATTGGTACGTGGCTTGCTTATGTGATCTTGTTTTTCTTAAATGCTTCTTTTGCTACTTATCCTTATGCAGATTTGATAAGATTTTGTTTCTTGTGGTTTAACGTGATTTACTGCAAAAATGTGAATAAAATGAATGAATGACGAGAAAAGAGAGAAGTAATTCATTTTGGCAATGACAAGAATATGACGGTGGTTTCGTTGGTGGATGTAGATGATTATGCGGTTCCCTTCTGTCATTTCTTCTTCAACTTCTCAATTTCTTGACAAGGAGGATTTGGGTGGAGTTGTAAAACTTTTGGAGGAAACTTTTTACTGCTTTCTAGTAACGGGCACATGTGTGTTCACTCAGGAGAAACATGCATAAAATGTTTGCAATTTTTTAATTTGCTACAAACTGGCGCTCCACATGTGTCCTTTTAGTTCTCTGCTCTGCATTTTGTCATTTTAAAAACAAAAAGTGAAGCAAGGTTTTGTTTCAAAACTGTTTTTCTCAAAATATTTAATGAATGTAGTCATGTGGCTTTGGCGGTTGGCTACGGTGGTCGATTTCGTGGTTTTTGGCTTTGGCTCTACTGAAGGAGAATTGTAATAGGTTTGGGGTGCATATGGAGGAGTGATGCCCGTGACTGTGACCCTGTTTTAAACCAAATGGGGT
The DNA here is from genome assembly GCA_036507315.1 of Lepidocyrtus fimetarius. Taxonomy (NCBI): domain Eukaryota; kingdom Metazoa; phylum Arthropoda; class Collembola; order Entomobryomorpha; family Entomobryidae; genus Lepidocyrtus; species Lepidocyrtus fimetarius. Next base: position 10,390 of record JAANSO010001681.1, on the reverse strand, counting down.
AGTAAAATACAAATCTGTGAGAAACCACAGGGAGCTCTAATTCTTAAGGGAGGGAGGAGGGAAGGACATTATAATAATGAGCGTGTGCTGCTGCTGTTAATAACTGTTGAGCAAGTAAAAGGTACAATTATTATTGGCTGTTGATGCTAGTTTTCTGTGAAATAAACATGTCTGGATCAATAATTTTCCCTAAAATTTACACAATTGTAGGTTTAGAAGGGTACTATTTCAACGTGTTGATTGACAAATTGGTAGTTTAAAACGGAATGTGACATTATTTTAACATAATGAGCCAAATGTTTTACCTAAAAATCCGTAAAAATTACAAGGATGTGCCAAATCCCGTTTTAGTTAAATTTTATGTTTTTGTTTTATTTCAGGAAGAACTGTAAAAAGTTTAAAATTCCTTAAAATCACAAAACTTCTGTCCAAAATGGGTCCTTTGTTCATCCCAACGAACAATTCTTCCTCAACGGCATCCTCTCCCCGTAGACCTTCCTCCTCTACTTCACATACTCCTCCTGCTCATCATCTTCATCAAGGCGAACCTTCCAATTTAATTTCTTCATCAAAACATAATTCCCAAATGGTGATGACTACAAGCCCTTTCCTCCTGTCACCAGCTCAAATCATCCCTTCATTACAAAATCCTTATTCCCAAATTGAGGATCAACATCAGCCAACATCCCTCCAATTTCAGCAATTTCAACATCAAATTCAGCCCTGCCACGATCACCTTCAACAGCATCATCAACCTCATCATAATAATAAACGCCAAAGTAATCACCCCTCATCATTTTCATCCTCGTGCGGTGGTGGTGGTGGGATCATTGTCGATGAACGGCAATTTCTTAATGGAGATCAACATCCCCCTTCATTTAATAAATGCTGCGTGCCAAATCCCTTGACAAATTCATCTTCGACAAGTAATTTGAGAAAGTATATCGTGTTACTTCAGGACTGCATTGCTATCAAATTTATCTCCACCACCGGCTTAGATTCATCTGATCCTTTTAATTTCACAAATGTGAATAACGACTCTGCAGCAGCAACAGGTCAGTAGCGAAACCCACTTTTTAATTCAAAAAGAACAATAGAAATCTGATATGAAATGAATTACTTTTTAAAATTCATATTTATTTTATTTCTTTTCATTTTCTATTTTAAAATGAAATTGATTCTCTCTTTTCTTCATGACGATTCCCTCCCCTATTTTGACAAACTCTTCCTTTTCTTGTTATTTTTACGATTTTTTGTGCTCCTTTTTTATTTTGTTTACAGTAACGGCCGCAGCTATTTTACAAACGATCGTTAATCACCAGCAGCACCAGAACAATGGACAATCAGGTTCAGGAACAATCAACGGCGGCGTTGGGCCCGCAGGGACTTCTGGCAATGCAGCTGCTTCAGTACCTTCGCTAACCTCATCGGATGTCGATCACTCTCTGCACGGGATGCAGTTGTATAAGGTACTTATCTTTTTAAAAATGAAATTAAAAATGGATGTAATGCTTTTTAAGCTTTGATAAATGAAATGAATCACGCAATCGATCTTATCTGATTTGATAAAACTTGTTTTGGGGTACAATGAAACGCTTTATTAAAGTTTTATGAACAGTAAATCTGCGGTTTTTTAAATTCTAATTAAGAATGGGAGGGAAAAGTTTAAGCAATTAAGGTTAGAGATATGATGGTGGTGGTGGTGGGAGGGTTGGAGGAGGGAAATGGGAATATAATGAGTCTTATTTAGACATTTTATAACGCATTTTCATTACAATTGGATTTAAGAAAGCTCATTAATCATTGTAAATTGACTTAAATTAAAAATTTATGAGATTTTGAGGGAAAATGGCAGCTTTAGTTTACCTAGTTTAAACAAGGTTTTTAAATAAAGTAGGTTTAATGGCTATAATGACTAAATAGTAATACCTGGTAGGTTGTAGCTCTATGATGGTGGCGGTGGCGTTAATCAGTCTTTCCCTTCATCCTTCACTGTCATCTCTTCGTGTCCCTTGTCAACCGTCAACTTTGCTGTTTTTATTATGTATATGATGGTGGCAATAGTGGCGGTGTACTTGTAAAGAGGTAGCGGTTTCACTTTTTCTGTGAAATTCACTCTTTTGACTAAAGTTAATGATTATTTTGATCCTTCTCTTTAACCAATCTTACTTTTTTTGCTGATGAAGTTTCGAAACATTCATTTCTAGAGTTTTAAATGAATTTTATTCTAAAATGATATTTCAGAGCTTTCGAGAAGCCAATTTAAAATGTCATTGGAATCTGAGCCTGACAGAATGCATTCGTTCTTTGGAGTACAAAGGTTATCTGGTCCCATCTACAATCCTTATCTATTCTGCTTCTCCTCGGCATATGAACGTTTTAAGAACGGCTTGGTCCCGCAGAATCCTTCGGTATCCTCCTGGTTACCGGATTGAACTTATGGGGGAGATTGAAGAGGTTGTGGCGCAGCCAGTGCAACAAGGTCAATTTGCCCCGTTATCAGATTCCCTTTGCTGGGCAATTCTTGAGCTTACTTCCAGAGGACAAGAAGCCTTTGTTGATTCGATTATGTTGGCTTTGTCAACTGCTTTCCCTTCCATGTCGATTCCTCCAAAGGAATATGTTTTCCAAACGCTGGAGAAGCTTATCAAGGAGCAGAAGATTTATCAGACTAGCCATGGATATTACATTGTAACGCAAGAAGTGTCTACGTTCATGAATTCAAGGAGTGCAACGCCTGCACCAAGACAGTACGCTGTGGAGGCATTGTTTGGGGAACATGACAAGTTTTCTCAGCAGAGTTGGGGCTCTGCTCGCCTCAGTATTGGACGCAGAGGAGTTATTATTAAGCAGAAGGAACGGGTTTAATCATGGACATACGCTTAAAAGACATAATTCCCTGAAGATTATTAGACAAAGAGACAGGGAAAGTGGGGATGTTATCCCGAGACCTTGCATGGGCGCTAGGAGCTTATCATTTAGATTATCGAAGGTTAACTCATTGTTCGATTCAGATAAGGATGATGAGGAAGAGGAGGAGGAACGGAGAAATCGTATATTTAAAAAAGAAGTGGCTACATCGACAGAAAACTCAGAACAGATACAGACACTACTCCATGCACAAATGAACGGAGGGTCTGGAGGAGTTAATGGAAACCTTCCGGAAGTTAAAATTGAGAATGGTCAGAAAAAGAGGTCATTCTTCCGTCGTTGGTTCTCCTTTCGACGGCAAAAGTTGACTAAACCTTTGCCTCAACAGCAACAACATCGCCAAAATTTGTCTCAAAGTGCCCCGCAAGCAAAGTCCACCTCAAGTAGTGGTACACAGACTGCTTCAGCCTCACCTGCAGTTTCTTCAACAGCTCACTCCAAATCAAATGAAAATATCCTCAATCATGTCATTAACCTTCCTTCATCTTCTTCTTCCTCATCAGCGGGTTCCTCCTCCAAATGGAACTCTCTCCCTTCACAGAACCGCCACGTGAGAAGATCACTTCTCTCCGAAGATTCCCCATTCTACGATGATCTTGTGAAGCCACCGCGAAGTCGTAGCAGAACTGTCCTATATCCTCCTTCTTCCATTTCAGAACAAGCTCGTCCTCTTCCCCATCATCCCAAAATGGGTTCCCAGTCAGCGTATCCTCCGCCAGCTTCTTCCTTCCAGAAGAAGACATATCAGCGGAGGAAATGGTGTTCCCCGTTCAGCTTCACCTTGTCCTTCAAGCGTTAGTGCAATTTACGCTTCTATTCCTGTAAATACCTCTTCCAGCTGAACGTGTTTATCCCCGAGTGTTCCAACATTACAGTAAATTTGCGCAGCAGCAACAACAACAACAAAGCCATGCACAATCAGGACCTCCTCCAGTAAGAACCCGTCATCATCAAACCCACCGAGCCCGTCCTCGTTCCGCCTACGAAATCTACGCTTTCCAAAAGGATCAAACGAGCCATTCCCACTCAACTACTAAATCAACCACAACTTCAACAACCACTTCAACAAGGCTTCGATCCTCTTCTTCCAGCAAAACCAGTTCAACTTTATCGTCATCCTTATCATCAGCCGCGGCTGCTCCTAACGGGAAAAATATTAAAACGGAGAAAACTAAAGCAGCAGATGACTTGCAAACTACGGAATTATCTTCATCTCCTGATCAACTCATTCCAATTAACATCGCTGAGGTTAATGATGCCAGCAAAAAGGTTGACTACATTTCGAAAGGAATTTCTGGGAAAACCAAACTCAGTGGAGTCGTGGCACCCGCTCTTGTGGGCGTTACTACTTCAAACCACATTATCAACATCAACAAGAAAAATATCAATGGCAGAGTTCCAGAGAATATCATTGCAGATAACAACACTGATTCATCTTCATCTCCTGATCAACTCATACCAATTAACATCGCTGAGGTTAATGATGCCAGCAAAAAGGTTGACTACATTTCTTCGAAAGGAATTCCTGGGAAAACCAAATTAAATGGAGTCGTGGCACCCTCTCTTGTGGGCGTTACTACTTCAAATCACATTATCAACATCAACAAGAAAAATATCAATGGCAGAGTTCCAGAGACTATCATTGCAGATAACAACACTGATAACCATCAGAATTCATCCTCTGGCCCATCCGCTTTGCTCGTGGTTGGTACTACGACAGTTGCTACTGCTGGAAGTAGTGACGATAACACAAATGAAGATGATAGAGACTCAAACAGAGGAAGCTCCGATGTTTCACATTAACAAAAAACTTTTCGTTGTATTATTTTTTAAATATTTTATGATTGATATGTTTTCTTTCTTGTTACTTTCCTTTTAGTTCTAACATAAAATATCATTAATCAGTGTGAGATAGAAAGTTCATCGAGCTAAATTAAATTTTTAATACTAGTAATGATCCCTTATCTTTTATTTACTTTTTTGTATATTTTAACATGGCAGAAAAATATAAAATATTTTGTAAAGCTGACTTATTTGAATTGACTAATATGATTGATTACAAAATGAAATTGATACGAATTAATAATTAATTATTGTAAATTTCATTGAATTGACAGATAAATATGACATAAGGGTACGTTGAATTAACTTGTACAAAATATTGATAAAGTTTACGATACTATGTAAGAACAGAAGTCAAGTGTTCTGTTGACAAAAAAGCTTAAATAAATATATTAATTCGCCACAACGTTACTTATCTACTTTATGATGAAATTAATAAATCAATGAAATTGCAAAAATATTCCGTCGAGTATTAAAAAGCGTATTGAAAACCGTATCTAATCATTTATATTGGACAGAACAAGCCTAAAATGCAACAGACTTGTCAATCAAGGCAAATATTGAACTATTCGATGGCATAATTTATTTCAAGGGATGATTTCATCAATTGATAAATACGTAAAAGAAATCCATCATTTTTTGCATATAAATGATTGGGATTCTAATATTTACTTCAGTTTGGTCTAAGCAAACGAATTCCAATAAAATATTTTCATAAACATGGCAAAGTTCCAAGTTCTTCTTCTCGCAGCAGCTTTCGCTGTTGCCGGAGTCGCCGGACATGGTCGTTTCATGAAGCCGGTGAGCCGTTCCTCTGTCTGGAGGGTTCCGGAATTTCAAAGTCAAAATCCCGTACCAAATTACGATGATAACCAACTCTATTGTGGTGGTCTTCATCAAGCTGATGATCCCGGCTCAAACTGCGGAGTTTGTGGAGGTAAACAATAATAAATTACACAATTTCCCCTTTAAGACTCTTTAATTGGAAATTAAATTTACTTAAAATTAGATCCTTTGTCGCAATCTCAGCCAAGAGATAACGAAAGGGGAGGAAAATACGCCAAGGGAATCATTACTGGAAGATATTCTGCTGGACAGGTAAGATATAAAATAATTTCCATTTGCCAAAAGAAGTTCAATTATTTTGCAAAAAAGAAAGCTGTCTCATTTTGCTCCACGTTTGATATTATTAGGTTATCGATATTGAAGTTGACTTGACCACCGCTCATCTTGGAAACATGGAATGGAGGCTTTGCACTGATGTCAATGACGAGTCACAAGCTTGCTTTAACAGGCACGTCCTTCAACTCGCTGATGGAAGTGGAACCAAATTCCCTGCTGGACCCACTGGAATGCACAGGACTCAAGTTAGGCTTCCAGCTGGAGTTACCTGCAGCAATTGTGTTATTCAATGGAACTACAGAGCTGGAAATGGATGGGGAGATTGTGGAGATGGAACCCAAGGACCTGGATGTGGCCCACAAGAGACCTTCCGTGGATGCTCTGATATCTCCATTTCTTAAATTACAAAACTTTTTAAATAGCCAAAAAATGTACTGAAAATTGAACTATTAAACTCATTCGCTTAGTAAAAATAATTCGCAAATATTTCATCATAGAAAGTTAATATTGATTGTTTAAACATTTGCACCATACCTAAAGGTTATCTAAGATTTGAAATTATGTGATAAAATATCAATTTGGTGCACACCGTGTCTAAACAACAAACCTCCTTGTGGAGATAGTCTTAGTCTTAATAAGACAAGAAGAGTGACTGAAATGTAAATATTATTATCAAAATTGGAAGAAGAAAGAAATTGACTTATGAAATAAATTAACCAAACTTTATTGTGTAATGTGTACAAATATTCACAAAGTACGAGTCGTAAGAACAAATAAATTAGAAATAGAACAACCCACTACTTTTTTCGACGATTTTCAGTTTCCCATCTTCCGCAGTACCCATTTAAAATAGGCTGAACTTGCAATCCTCGTCTAGAAGCAACCGAAAGAAATTCATTGCAAAATATGAACTTCAAGTTTATTAATAAGACGATTGATTACTAGGTCTTTAAAATAATTGTACCTCAGCATACGACATCTGTGCTGATCAAGACGCTTTTGTGCGTCATTGGCAGCTTTGTCAGTAATTCCGACATGAGATGACCAAAGTCTTTCTGCAACAGCACTTACAAATGGGAATAGTCTTGGAATGATATTCGTCTTATCAACAAATTCGCCCCACATGCATGCTTCTCCTCCCATAACCAACTTCTTTTCTTCTTCCGTTACTACAAACAATAGTAAATTGTATAATGTTCTTCAAAACCTATAAAATTATGCAAATTTCTTACTATTCACAACGCTTCTTATGGGGTCAGCTTTATAATACGCTTTCCAACTTTCTCCATAATTAATCCTGTTGAGATACCACGGCGAAGACAAAATAGCTCGATAGCCTTTCTGTAAGATTTTCTTCAATTGGGAATGCCACGGCTCTCCCCAGAACTTCCAAGCTTGGATAATTACGTCCTTTTCCAACTGAAACGATAACATCTAACTTATATTTGTACCATCTTCAAAAATTACTGAAGATTTATTTTGTAATTCATACAGGAAGATCATAATCCAGCACACAATCTTGCCAAATAATTGGTGTCAGCTCCAAAGACTTTGCCATTTCCACATGTTTCAAATTATAATGTTGTTGAACTTGATACACACTTTGGTAGCCATTTTCTTCCATAAATGATTTAATTACTGGGTTGTGTGAAGGATCCCAGCAACCCATGTAAACCTCGTCCATACCCAAATGCACAAAAGAATCTTTCGTTACGTTATCCTTTTTTCCAACTGAAACGATAACATCAAACTTATTTGTACAATATTCACCAATGACTGCAGATTTATTTTGTAATTCATACAGGAAGATTATAATCCACACAATCTTGCCAAATAATTGGTGTAAGCTCTAAAGACTTTGCCATTTCCACATGTTTCAAATTATAATGTTGTTGGACTTGATAGACACTTTGGTAGCCATTTTCTTCCATAAATGATTTAATTACTGGGTTGTGTGAAGGATCCCAGCAACCCATGTAAACCTCGTCCATACCCAAATGCACAAAAGAATCTTTTGTTACGTTATCCTTCAACTCTTTAAAGAATTCCCGCATGAATTTATAAGTAAAATTATTTGTTGGGTCGAGATTCTCTCTTCCGGCGTGCTGGGGATAATTTGGAGCTTCTGGATTGCCACTTGGACCTTTTCCATAACATGGAGTGAGCAATTCTAGAAAAATATTTTATTATGTAAAATATCATTCCAATTTAGCACGCGAAAAGTTTAATTTTGCCTAAAGGACTCTACCTGGATATGCCTTTCCGAACCCTCCTGTATGTCCTGGTGTATCAAATTCAAAAACAACTCGAATACCTCTTAATCTTGCTGCGTTAATCACCCGCTTTACCATTTCCGGTGAGTAAATTGCCTTATCATTGTAAGCTCCTTTTTGGGATAGCTCAGGAAAGCGCTGACTAACATAGGGAAAGCTCTGGTCGTCAACAATGTGCCAGTGGAGGACGTTCATTTTGTTGTACAACATCCCATCCAACACTTCATAAAATATTCTTTCTGGAAGATAGTGCCTGGCAGAGTCAATCATCAACCCTCTGTGGGGAAACCGCGGCTTGTCACTAATTTTCGTAATATTTGAGTAGAAATGTAGGGGCTTTTGGAGTTTAGTATCATAATTTGACCAAATTAATTGGGAAAATGTTTCTATTCCGTGGAGAATCCCCCAAACTGTGGTTGCTTCAAGGTGCGCCATAGCTTTGTGGTTTTTAAGAAACATTTGTAATTCATCTAAAATTCAATTAAATCAAATAGTATTCAAAATTGCATAAAAATTACAAGATTTGGTAAGACTTGATTTACATTGTTCATAAGTATCCTGGTCGTTCTGAAAACGTGGATACTTTGAGCATTCGTTAATTTCATCGTTGTTATTCTTCAAACTAATAATTAATTCAGTTAGCAGTGGAAGATCCGGAGCGGGTACTGCATTCCCAGAAGTTTCTTTATCATAAATTGGAAATAGGAAAGTGTTATTATATTTCTGGATAGCAAAATCTATGGGTTCACAAGGCGTTTGGAAATTTTTGATGATTTTAAAGGATTCCGGATGAAAAGTGACGAGTTGTGGGGTTGATTCCCAAGATAGGGGTAAAGGCCATGGCGAACCTGGAGGCCAATTGCGACCCTATACATTACATACATAATGTCAACTCACATTATTAGATTAAATTGTTAGCCTAGACTTTTGTAAATTACGTACTGACAAAGGTCCCTTTCTAGGCTCGATTGGAGATAACCTAGCCCCAGAATTTTTAATTTCTAACAATATAATTAAAAATATTGATATCGCAAGGTTGGTGCAATACGTAGAGAAGGATAATATTAACATTATTAAACTTTAAATTCAAATGAATAGTGCGTCATGCTGGGAGTAATAATATTTGCAAACTAAATTATATGTTACGACAGAGTACTGCATATTTTGTTAATGTTAATACAACAGACTTACTTTAGTGAAACATGGTTGCTTAATGTTGCTTCAAATAATGCAGATTGGATACAGTATTTGGAAGCACGCACATCCTGTCATTTTTATATTAGTCCAATTTTAAAATATTGAATGATTGATTTCAGGGATTTACTTTTACTTGCTGAATTGTTCAATAATAGGTATGCTGGCACACGCAAAATTCACTCAAGTGTCACTAACCACAGGTATGTGACAGATAACATGAATACCAATATAGCAATGAATACTCAATTTTAAATGAACAAGTTTGCAATAAATAATTTGAAAGAGAAAGCTAAGATTTTTGCTAGTACCACTGTGTGTGTTAGGTATGTATATAAAATGCGAATAAAAGTAAGAGATTAAAATACATCGTATTCAAAATATTTATTAGTCTGCTACATAGTCTAGGTTTACATTACATAATCAAAATAACTACGAGTTTAACTATAACCGCGAATACTATATTTTGTATGGAAAAAATAATGCTGAGGTTTTAAAAACACTCCATAAAATTATCATACGTATCTCTCCATAACTCTAAAATTTGACATGACATATTGCGTGCAAGGTCATACTTCATGACTGATCAAAACCGCAACTGATTTTCAATTTTTATGTAGTTTGAATATTTCTCTTTAGAACGGTAACTTATTTAAAAGTTTCTAGATTATAACAGAAAAAGAAATAAAATTTTGCACTCAAATACTTAAGTAAGAATATTTGCGAAATAGTTTTTGTTAAATTTGTGAGAGAAATATAACATAGGTGGTAATGATACTAATCACAACTAAAGTTAATCTCCGAGTAAAATAAAAGAAGCCTGCAGCATTAAAACCAGACGGAACTTTTGAATTTTCCGTTATAAAACTCATGATAGCATTAACCTCATTCAAAGTCAAATCAGAATCTACTTTCTCTGCAGATAACAGAGCTTGTCCCATTTTAAAATTAAAAGTTTTTGAAGAAAACTCAGCATTCGCTAATGTCATGATTAAAACGAGAAGCCGAACAAGTAAAAATACTTCCCA
>JAANSO010001680.1:0-15963 GCA_036507315.1 Lepidocyrtus fimetarius | reverse complement strand
TGAAAGATTTTCTTTGTTTGGATACATCATTAGGGATTATATGATAAGTTTTAAGAATAAGATTGGGCTCCTATCAATCCTTCTGAAAAATTGAAGAGTTTTACCCCTTAAATGAACCACAACTGACTGTCGCATTTTTAAGTAACGTGGTTAAAGAGCAATATCAAAAGCTTTTGAAGATTATTTCGAATCCTTTAAAATAACAAACACTTTCATTTGAAGTAGATTTTCAATTTTTTGAATCAAGTACGGATTAAAATTAAGATAGTAAAAAGTGAAGGATATAAGGAAGCACGCAAGCTGATGTGTAGCAACCCTTCAGGGGTAACGTGGGATTGGAAAACAACTGCGAAAGTGCTTACAGCCACCACCAAATCTGCTCCACCGCCGTTCACATATGCTTCGTTCGGCCACCACTACGACGGCATCATCATCGTTTTAGCGAACAGTCGACATTCTAGCAAGCCAAGCGCAGCCTATTCTTCCGACAGTTTTTTTCCGAATGCGTCAGAAAAAAACACGAATTGAAAAACGAGACGGCTTGTGCTTCAATGTTCACCCTTACTTTCCAAAAAGAAATAATCCTGCAATTCAATTGTTTTAGCTGACCAGTCTCTATATCGGGTTATCATTATAAACGATCTTTGTATCAATTCTTCTTTGTGGTGTGATTTTCGGTGATATTCGAGATGCGATTTCTTTATGTGGATTGTATCTGATGCACTTAACATTGTCTATTGTTTGGCTAAGTAATATAGCTAATTGTAATAACAATGAAAACTGCAAGTAACGAAACAAAACCACACCACACATTCACCTCACAGGTAATGCCATCAAGGTTTGGATAATATGTACATCTTAAATTTTTAGCAAGTTCATGATTCCTTTTTGTTGTGGAAGAGTAAATAAAATTTTTACTTTTGTAAAGTTAGTTCATGGCCGCCGCTGCTAAGTAATCCCGTAAACGATACGAAAATAGTAGGGGTTTGCAGCATGTTTTAATATTTTGAGTTAACAATTTCATGAGATGTTGGCGACACTTTCCATATCTGAAATTAGTATTGTCTTAAATGTTTACTATTGTCATTAGCTGAAACTTTTTGTACAAAATGACCGTCTTTTTTAGATATGAAACCATATATATCAACTAAACATGTTTAGACTAATATTTTTTGATATAGCACAAAATTTTTTATTGGTTTGATATAATATATCATGTATATTATACAGGAAATTGTATTGGTAATATGTACTGCTTAGGTTGATACCAGACCGTGTAAGAAAAATGTAATTTTTAACCAAAATGAAACAGTTTTTCTGGCTTTTACATAATTTTGTTTTGATGCTCAGTAAAAAAAATTATGGCCTTGAAATTTATTGAGAAAGGTATTTTGATCAGATAAATTGATGCGTCTATGATTATTATTTATTTATTCAGTGACAACAGTATTTTGAAGAATTAGAACTAAGTCAGTAGGCTGAAAACAGGATCTACATCGATCTCACTGTATATATGGTATGGTTCAAATGAACGATTCTAGAAACAATTTAAAATGATCTTTAAATATTTATGCATTATTTTTTTGCTTTATAGATACCCGCAGTGTCACATATTAATAAAACTTCTACATTTCATTGCATGTCAACGTGATTAATTTTTGGTATTTACAGAATAAAACGAAAAATATGTCGCATGATCTTTCAAAAATAATACTGTTGGAAAACATCTTGATGACTTGGTAAGTTGTTTTCATGTAAACATGACAAGGACCGGATGAACGACGACAATCGATACTCATCAACCTTGAAAAGTTGAGAGAAAATAATTTTCAATGTGCATTACAATTAGTTTCTAACAATTTCAGCTGAAAGTTTCTTTTGAGCCTGTGTTAAATACTACTACTGGTTGTAATGGTAGGTAGGTCTTCTGGCAAAATTCATCCATTTTAAATAAAACTGCAAACGCACGCCCGTATGCTAATCACTTTTTATTATGCTATTCCCTCTCTTAAATCCCAGAGCTCTATATCAATGAAACAGTAATAAACGAGGAAAGTCTATGTGTTACATTAATGTAATTTTCTTTGTGTGCTTGTAATTTAGGAAACTCTAAAAGTGAAAGTCTTAACTCTATAATTTACCCTTTTTACTTTCCTTATATTTGGAATACGTATATTATTACTGGAACTGTTTCATTATCGCTAGTAATTGTTGTATGAAAATACAAAATTCTATAATTTACCCTTTTTACTTTCCTTATATTTGGAATACGTATATTATTACTGGAACTGTTTCATTATCGCTAGTAATTTTTGTATGAAAATATAAAATAATGAAAAGAAATGCTTTCTCCAATATATGTAGTGTTTTTGTGCAAATAAACGATTCAAATGTATTTATTCTAACCTCAAAACGCAGCATTTGCATTATTTCTTTCTCCTTCACCACAATTTGTATTTTCATTGGTTAAATTCTACACTGCATTTTTCTGGTTTACTCTGATACCTTTAAGAAACATGAGGAAGGCAGGAAGGAAATAGAAAGTAAGTTTGCGCTAATTAATTATCATAGATTTACATTCCAAAATCTCACTATTGCACATGCAATTCTTTTTGCCATCTGAAAATATTATTTGCAATTTTAAGTTTGAAAATGAAATGATTGACAACAATAACTTTCTGGGAGATGCTTAAATTAAACGCTAACAATTGTATTAATCACTTAATATTATTATTCAATTAATATTATTTGCAATTTTAAGTTTGAAAATGAAATGATTGACAACAATAACTTTCTGGGAGATGCTTAAATTAAACGCTAACAATTGTATTAATCACTTAATATTATTATTCAATTAATCTTAAAACTAGTAATTATGAAGCAAGTCCCCAGGTTGCTAATTAAAACTTGTTCTACTTCTTGCATAAACATAAGTAATTAATGATAGTATCAATTTTGATGGAATTATTTATTGTATTAAATCATTATTATTAAAAGAAATGTTCCACCTTTGTAGCATAGAATGTAAATTCAATTGTACTTCCTCTCCCTACACAACAACTACGTAATTTCGTCCAAAATGAATAATTTTCGCATAACTTCATTATTATACGTAACTAAAATTAGAGCATTTTCAGTTTCAGTAGCATGAATTAAAAGTGGCTTTAACCGAAATCGTCTAACACGTGAAGAGGGCGGTTGTGTGCAGATGGAGGGTGGATGATTGTGTCGTCTTTGTCGATGCAGGAACGATCACAAATTAACGCTATTTTACAGCCCTTGCTTTTGGTATAAAAGATTGATTTTTAAACCATTCATTCCAATATCACACATTCCACTATAAAGCTCATCATCACTATATAACACTATTTATAAAAATATCACAAGATGATTTCATGATATGCCCATCATCGTCATCATCAGAAGCATCCCCATTAGATTTTCAAATTTTCTCTAAATTTCTTATGCATGTGCATTCATTTATTACTTATGTACATAATTCGATGTGAGGAGAGGGAAATGTAAGTTAAGCATCAGCCTTGTTTGGACTCATCTTGATGATGCTGATGATGATAAAATTATTCTTTACTAACTTTGAATTAGGCTGAAGGTTACCGAGTTAGAAAAGGAGCAAAAAAGTTGATAAGTTTGACAGATTTTGTGACAATGAAAATTTCTCATAAACTCAGCTATCATCGTTAGTTTAAAAATAAGTGAGTTAAGTAACCACCGAGGCAATTTTATTTTAATTTTTTGATGATTTCATAATATTTTTAGGTACAGATATTGTTATCATTATAATTTCTTGAAATAACAGCGGAAATCCTGTAGCTTACAAAAACAAGATTTTTTTCTAGATGAGTATGTTGACGAGATATGAAAACATTTTTGGAACTCATATTGCCTTACAAATTAGTACTTGAGAAACAAACTGCCGCAATTTACCTGGTACTTTAGCAGTCCTAATCATTTGCCGTATCGTATCATTGCTCTTGTAATTCTTCAAAAACTTCCTTTATGACTATTATTTCAGACAGTTAAAATACTCAAAAAATGATGGGCAAACATTGTTCTCAGAATATTTTCTCTCCTCAACAGATGTAATGTCCAGTTTTATGTTCTTAACGGGGCAATTCGCTTATAGATAGTAAGAGAAAAATAATGATGCAGTGCAGTCACAAATGCTCGAGACCATTCCAAAGTTTCAATGGGAAGAAACAAATAACACGTCTGAATTTTCAAGGGACTATGTTGTTCATGAAAATGACTGCTACAAGGGGAGTTGAATGGTCTGTCTCTATCATTTCAACAAAATTCATTCACTAGAAACCGAAAGATGATGCAAATGTGTGTGGAGGAAGAAGACTTAAAATGAATTTACCATATTGAAATGTAGGTCGAAAACATTCAACATTTTAGTAAATTATTCCATTATAAACCCTGTATGTAATATACAGGCATTATAGAAGCGTCCATTCAGTCTAGTCATTCATTCATGAATTGCTCCCTCATCTAATTTCCATCATCGCACCAAAAAAAAAACTCCAAAAGAGAAGGAAAATTGTAGACGTGGTGGTTATGGCGAGTCTAGCAAAGCGTCATCATTATTATCATTTTCTGTTAGTTTTTTAGCTTAAGGGGTTACTTTTACTTTTATTATGTACACACAGACGATTGTAAGTTTTGCTAACTTCCTCCTCATTTTAGTTCACTAGCCTGGATTTTATGCGTTCTCAAATGTCTCATTTCATATTCCACTGAAAACTCTTCCTCTTCCAACATTACATATTATACAAACTTCCTTTCTCCGTGTACTTAAGTGTGTATAAAATGCACATAAATGCATGATGATGATTTTGTCAGAATGATAATGCAACTTGAGGGTTAACTATCAATATCTATTTTTGTCTCTAGTTGGAAGCCTTTAGAGGAATATATGTGGCTCTAAAGAGAATTATCAAGTATAATAGAGAAAGAAAAAGTTCTAATGGAATCTAAGGAGTCAAGTGAATCCATCCCCCCTTATTAAAATGTATGGGATGAAAATCATAATGAAAATTAGTGAATGAATGTGCTATACAGTAACAGCGTTTCCTTATGTGAAATTTACCACACAGCATTATATGGCTTTTGTGGTTTTGTATTTGTGATGAACAAATATTATGTTGATAGAAAAAGAAACTTATGTACATTTTCATCATCAGTATTATCATTATTTTGATCTTTTATATTATGCATGTACATAAAACTAACCTTGACCGCTAATAAAAGTTTAATGTTGTGCTTTGTTGATCAACAGGAGCATTAATAGACCTTTTTATACTATCATAATTTCTGTATTAACAGTTGTGCTCTGTTCTTTCAGTGTTGGTTTTTTCGGTCGACAGGGTTTCTTTTTGAAGGTTTGATGAGTAGGAAGATGAGATGGTGGTTGTAGAAAAAGTGGAATTTCAAAATTTAAATTCTAAACGAGTGTGCGTTTATTTCTTGAAGCAAAACTTCAAAAACTAAATATTTTTTATTTGCCAAATTTGTTCATTTCAAAAACAAAATGAGTCAATTCAGTATCCTTTTATTAATTTGAAATAAGCAAATAAATAACAATGCCGCACCAATAAGATTGGTAGTTGTGTGGGTGGATGCTGGGTCGTAAATAAAGAAGAAAAATTGAGATACAGACAGAAAAACTAATAAAATCTATATATTATGTATATAAAATTTTATAATGAAAAACTTTATGCCTTAATCCAAGAAATTCCCAAAAACTCTGAAAATGGATTTATTAAAAATATGAAATAAAAAAATATAACTTTGGGCTTAAAGTTCATTCCCACATTTTTATTGTTTTCCAAAAATATACAACTCTTGCTTTCCCTAGACACACTACGCATTATATATCATTTAAGTTGTCATCACCTGTGACAAGAGAAAATGGTACAAATGAGATTTTTTCTTCTAGTATTTAATGAGAAGCGTGTGGAGTGAAACACAAGTTTTGTTAGAGATCTCGGTAGGCGGTAGATATTCTCGTTTTTTCTTCTCTCTCACCTTTCATTTATGTAATATATTGTTTTTACAAAGTTTGGTTTTAGTATAAAGTCCAACTTTAATAATGAAATTTTTCAAATGTTGTATATTATTTTCAGTTTTACACGACTATTTTACTGTGTAAATACAAAAGAACGTACAAAATTTTTAAGTAATTTGAAATTTTGTGTAGGAAATCTTGTTGTCTGTATCCTTAGGACAGAACTCATAGGAAATCCAAGGAGGCTCTAATGTTAACCTATGTTCGGTGTTTCAAAATTATGTAATGCATCAGTTCACATAAATAAGTAAAAGCATTGATTGAGTAATGATAATAATACAAAGACTGCAAGTAAAGGTTAGCTTAGGTTAAACAGAAGAAAATAGCTATAAGGTGCGCGTAAAATTTGGCTTTGCAACTACCCTCTCGCTTCTCACTCACAAAGTTGTCAGTATTTTTTCTGGGAAAAGGGTTGAAACTGTTTTTTTCATACCCACGTTTTGTACAGTCAGCGAACCTCCAGGAGTTCCCAATAAAATTACTTAAAGATCATTTCAACTCGATCTAGCTTTTTTGGAAGAAAAGAAAGCAGACACGGATCGTGAGATTACCAGGGTTGTCGATAAAGTAAAAAATTAAGTTTGAATATGAGTGCAATATTGAAAGACAATTTTGATTTAACATCTATCATTTCCCCCATGGTTCCTCCTTTTTCTGTGTGACATATTACTTTAAAGATGATAAAATGATGTTGGTTAGTTAGATTTTTTGATAGGCAATTTTCAAAGAAACTGCTGCGGATTTGTGCATTTCTCAGCCTTTTCTTCCTAAAAAATCATCAGATTGTTGCTTAACGGCAAAGGATCAGGTATAGTAAAAATGGGATGAGAAAGTGACAAACTTACAGAGATATATAATGGAAAGGGCAATGCATTGTTGCTTTATTATTATTATTGTTATTATTGTAGCGGAGAGGATGATACGGATGATTCAATTTCCCCATTCAATGAACTCAATCGGGTCATCATCGCATTGCATTGGACTCTGTTCTTTTATTGTTGTTAGCTTTTAGATTTGTGTGCATTTGACAATGGGAGGTCATCATGACAGTCACTATTTCTATTACTTCCTCATTCAACCCTAAAACCATTACGGAAAAAATAAAGCAAAAGGTGAATGATAGGTGGAGAAAGGGTTGTTGGAGTCTTCCACACTGATAATAGTGCCGATGATGTGGTTGCAGGTAAAAAAGTTAAAAAGTCAAGAAAAACGTCATTGATTGTGAAAAATATCGAACATCTTTTGAATTTGTGAATGGTTGCGATAATGATTTTTATTTCAAGATAAATTATGAAACGTTTTATTGAAGATGGCAAGCTTTGTATCAATTGGATCAATCCGTTTATCTTTTTTTCAAATAACGAATCCTCGGTTGAATTTTTATATAAAATTGTCTCACGTAAATATAAATTGAACTATTTGGGCTAAGTCAAAATCTCTTTGTAAACATTACCGTTCAGATTTTTTCTGATTTATCTGCTGATGAGCCTACTTTCTATGAGACATTTGTTATGAATTGAGATCGAGTTGTGTAATGTGTGTACTTTATCAATTGAATTTTTAATATAAATTCTTCCGCTCAAGTGAAAGAAATTGTTCAATGAATCTTTTCGATGATTTTTTATTAATAACGAGATAAATGGAACAAGGTACAGAAAGCAGGCATAAACTGTTGCAACAAGCATTGTAAATTATTTTTTGATCATTGATCATGGTGAATAGATGGATGGGGAACTTTGGGGGCAAATGGCAACCTTTGTCTGTGCGCCACAATTGCAATATATGCACTCTTGTAAGAAGATGGTTTAAAAATAACTATTTCGAATTACTGAGCTATTTTTAATCAGTCAATAAAAATAACGGTCTTTTTTAAATTTATAATTCAAATTTTATTGATTACGAAATCTCTGAATATAGAAACCTACATTTTTGTTAGAATGGCAAATTTAATATCTGCAGTGAAATTCGCAAATAAACAATCTTAAAGTATACAAAACATCTTTATAAATTTGAAAAATTTAAAATAAAAGCTTTTACTTATAACATTACAATATTTTTGTCTTAGTATTGCATCATTGGAAAAGTTGTCAAGAATCTCCGGAAGGAGACACAAGTATCTGATAAATTTAGCTGGAACCAGTTCTCTTGGTTCGTCCCTACCCGTTTTCTTTCCGGAAAATCTCTCACAGCCCTGCCTTCTCATTCCGGTAGCATTCTAAAGTTCCCCCAATCCAAATCTACTTCTTCTTACAAACACCAAACCCAAAATTTTGCTACCGCAGGAGAACGACGAGCAGCAGCTTTTCCCGGTCTCTCATTACCCCAAATTAAATGAACTTGTACTAGAATTTCTAGAACTCAAAATATCTTGAATTTTATCAAATACAACCAATGTAAAGTAATTTCTAGATTACAGCAAAGTGTAAAAATGGTTGTATTGTAAATCTATCATACATCTGCATGAAAATTTTGGCTCAACACATTCTCTTATCGCATCACGTCGCATCCAACTTTTAGACAAGAGAGTAACATGCCATCCTCACTCACAACGACGTGAACATCTTCTGCTGAGCAAAGTCAAATTTTCAACTGGCTTTACTACAAAATCCAATGCAGAATCTTCTTTCAATAGCACACAAACAAATTCTTATCGTTCAGTTTTCTCTATGCGAAATATAAAGCTCGCCGTTGTACTTTTGCTATTCTCATAAAAATCAACATCCAATCTACTCTAAAGCGTTGCTACAATATTCTGATACCTGTGTACATGGCACAGTGTCTCTTCTTTTCTTTAGCAAAAACACTTGAATCCTACCTTTCCTCATCATCTAATCATGTTTTTATCTTCTCAAAGCATCTCTTCAGCTCTCCGGCTTTCAACATATTGCAGTGCAACAGTCAAATCCCACACTGAACAAAGCTGGATGAAAAACGGAGAGAGATCTCTGCATGCTTTCATCAAAACATGAAGATGAACACATGAAGGTATGTTCCGTCCCTGGGTGGAGTTACTTTAACTGCTACTCCAATAAAACTTGCCACCTCTTAGGAAAAAGGGTGGACTTCTCAATGGCGCATTTGGAAAAAAGGCTGGAACTTTGGCTGAGGCAGCTACAGTAAAGTATACGGTTGGAGACATATACGTGCTTTTTTACTGTAAGGATTTGAAGAATGCTCACTACATTCAAAACCCTACGTATTCCCTTCTCACTCACACTCTTCAACTCCTTCATTTTTTCCTTTCTCACTTTTTGGTCTGTCATAATAACATACAGAACTGTATACATGCACAAACCGCCTTACAAATTCAATACGTAGGTACACAATATTTTCCTCACATTGTTTAAGAAAAAAGTAGAGGCACGACCACGAGTGCGATATATATACCTTTATAAGCCCATGAACATCATATCAGAAAAGAGGAACTTGTGAGAGCACGACACACGAACGAATCTAAAAGCAAATTTTCAGTCAGTTCTTATATGTTGGCTATAGAAGAGAGAACGGTTTTGTCGTTGCATTATTAAATTTTGTATACAAAAGACATGCATAACCATTGCTGCATGGTTGTCTAACTTTACTCTTCTGCGCCAGCCAAGAAACTTTTTATCTCTTCCTTTCTTCACATTATATTCGTCGTAACAGAACCAAACAAAATAATTCTTCCCTGCCTTCTCCACTCAAAAAAGTTGGTGTGTGTGCAGTAGTTAGTTAGTAGTGTGTTCTAGCAATACTACGTACACGTTTTTAAAAAAGGGAAAATAGGAAAAGAGTAAGTAAAACTGAATTGCCCAAAAAAAACAAACGAGAAGCAAAAACCAAACCTACCATTAGCCAGTCAGTTTTCCTTTTGCTTACTTATACAAGTACAGATATTTTTTCATGTAAGACGTACTTACTACATGGAGAAAAAGAAAGAATAAAAGAAACAAGCATAATCTATAAGAAGAGCAACTGAGAAACATTTCTCTCCAGTAAAGAAGATTTGAACTTAAAAGTAATATTATATAAAAAGAGAAAAACTTATATTCGCGTGTGTTAGTGCGTCTATGTGTCTTGTATTGTGTCGGTGTGTATTTTGTATATGCATGCATGAATTTTGCTCCAGGAATCTCTCAACTCAAAAACTGGAGAGTCAAAACTCAACCCTTTTTACTTACTAAAGAGAGATTCTTATTCACATTTCTATTGAGTCCAGTAGACACACACTCACAGACGAATTTTATATATTTTTCTTAACCCTACACTGACACGAACACTGATACTTTGCCTTTTGTATTTTTGAAAGGAGTAAAAAATCAGGAGAAATAATATTAGATGTGTAGGTAAAGAGTAAACGAAAAAAGCTGAGCAATATTTTTCCGTAGCATGTGAGTGAGTGAATTCTCGATGTATGCTGTAATATCTCGCTCATTACTCACACAGCCTTGCTCACAAGTTGGTCTCACTGGATAAAAAGTATACCACATTATCATGTGTCTTCTTGTAGTTGTGCGGTCATCAACAGAATAAGGCGCTGAAACAACTTGATCGTTCAGTAACTAGTAACGAGCAGCAAAGAAACTCACCTGGTCAAACAACAACATTGTGAAAACTTCTGCAAATCCGCAACTTACCATACAAGAAAATTTTGAAGATTTTGAATTTTAAGTACACTTATGTCAAAGTAACTTGAAATGACTTTTTCTGCAAAAAATTTGAAATTTACAATCAAATAATTTCTTCATAATCAAGAAATACCCTGGAGTTCTGCACTCAACAAACTCAACCCTTTTATTTCCATGTAATCACTCTTCCGCTTGTCAACCGATTTCCGGGTAAACATTTTGTGGCATGTGCCCTGAAAAATCTACAAGTTCTAAAAGCAATTTCAAAAGTCTGATTCTATTTTATTAAAGAACATTTTCGGCTTTAGTATTTTCATGAAAAAGGTGAAGTGAGCCTTTGAGCTAATATATGCGTACACACCTCCTCAATAAACATTTTCTGTGCCGTGACAGTTGACACTTTCCCGAACTGAAGTGAGAAGTCCTAGTGAGTGACTATTGCATATCGGCATTAAAACTGAAGCCTTTCTCTTATGTGCTTTGTCTTAAAACAAAGTGACAATAAAAACTTTGTCGATCGGTCGCTGGCAAGCAAACCGGTACAAACAATAACTCTATATATCATCAATTGAGAAAGAAAACAAGAGGGGTGATTTCACACACTTTTGTCGTAAACAGTATAGTTCTCACATTATTCAATCAAAATCCAACAAAAACTTTAATCTCTGAAAACAATTAGTATAAAACTTTATCATAATTTTTCAAATATTTTATACTAAATAAATTCCTGTTTACTTGTGAATTCTCATTTGTGCCAAAAATATATTTTTTGCGTGCAGTCCATTCAAATTTTGTTAAAATACAAGTGTATATTGACTACCGACAAACAAAATAAGTAATGCATTTATGTAATCCCGAACAACATCCTACAATAAAACATTTCCTTTGGTAAAATAGTGAAATACTTTTAACTACGCAGCAATTTTTTATGAACAATTCCATCAAACTTAAAACTAAACAAGTTATGATTCAATTTACGCAGAGACGACTAACTTAAAATAATGATAAAAATTGAAAAAACGGAAATGATTTTGTAGAATAAACTTTTATATTATTTATTACATTACACGAGGAGAAAAAAAACACTGAACTTGAATGTGCTGTTGTTGTACTATCCCATTGTTAACAATAAATAAACAATACTACAATAATAGTCGCTGATTGTAGAGTTTTGTGTATCTAACGTAATTTTACATTGCTTCGTGGTTAGTCTTGTTGAACTACACTCGTTTTAAAATCTTTTTTTCTAAAAAAAGAACATTGGAAACAATCTAGTTTTGTTATCACGTTTTATTTATTATTAGCTTGTTGTGAGTTTTATCTTTAGGATATTGTGTATTTTTGTTCTTCTTTTTTTCTTAAAAAAACTTTGAAAAAGAGCTTTGAAGCAGATCTAATCACCTGCTAAAGGTAAGTCACAAAAAAGTACCTACTTACTTCTAAATTATAAGTTATTTATCATTATTTACCTACAAACAAGTGGTCTGCCAATAGCCAGTATCAAAACACGTTCCCTTATTACGCTCACCGGGAAAAAATTTAATTAATTAATTAGCGTTACAGAATGATAAGCATTTTTTTAAAAACGGGAGTTCATAAGAAAAAAGTTGAGACGAGGGATACATGTTAATTTAAAACAAATTTTTTTTGAAAAGAACAAGAGCAAGGGTACAATATATAAATAATGTAAAAGAGGATGAGGATCCCTTGTTGTTCCGCTTTACGAGTTGAGGTTGCGCTTTCAGGCTAAAATAAAAGCATCAATGATGACGACACGTGCATCAAGACTTCTCACTTCTGCGGTTTCAAAGAATGAAAATGCAGAAAGCGAGTGAAGAGGAGTGAGAAAAAACTGATTCCGATTCTGCTCAAGTCCGGTTTTTCCTCTATGGATTTTTATTTTTACAATTAGAGAATAAAAATACAAAACGATTTAATGTAAGATATTCTTTTTCTGAAGTAAAAGTATTTTGCTTCCTACGCATTTTTGAATTGAACTCTGCCTTATCCAGTTTTAATTAATTGTTGAAAGGTGAAATGAAAATTAAAATAGTATATTATATATTATGTAGCTCCCATTTCAAGATACTTGATTAAAAATGCAATACCACACCATTCACTCATTCGATCACTACCGTGTTTAAATATTTCAATTATTATTTGTTTTTACAGCTTCTCCTCCTCCCTCCAACCTATACACATGTGTAATACACGCGAGTAATTTGCATAATGTTTTATTAATCAACGTTTATCAATCATATATGCACATAAATGATTATAAAATACTGCCTAAAAAGTCAAATGTTTAAATCATTGNTGCCTAAAAAGTCAAATGTTTAAATCATTGAAAAAAGTTAATAAGTTTGACGAAGGCTCTTATATACCGGACCTGCCTAACAAGAACAATCATTTAATCATTATCATCGCACTTTGATGGTAGGCCAAGGGAAATTGATCCTCAGAATTTTTTATTCTTCGTCTGCAAGTTTTATTGATTTGGATATCAATGAATGAATCGGAATAATGACGATTCTCTGATAATTGAATAAAAGCAGAAAAAATCTAGTTACATGAATTCATACAAACTGCAATTACCACAATTATATACCTATATTATAAAAGAACGCTACGCACAACTACGACACTTCTCTCGTCGTCGTCACCATCATTATTAATCTGTGCTCTATAATGATACACAAAAAAGTAAATCTATTTTGTTTTATATCCATTTTTATTTTTATGAAGTACAAACATGGAGCAAAGAAAAAAGCAGTAGCAAAGAGCACTTGTCTCCTTGTCCCGTCACATTTTCATGTCAACCCTTTCATACACCTTCAAGTGCAGTAGACTAAACCACAATAAAAGCAGATTATAAAAGTTCATAGTCAAAAAGTTTAATATAATGAATCAAGTTTTCGTGAGTCAATGAGCTAATAAAAATCTGGGTGGCTTATTTACCTTCTCATTTGAAATAAAGTAATGTGAAATACGACTCATTAGTTTTTTATACGAATTAGATAATAATATAAAAAATCAAAACACGAGGAAAAAATTAATCAGTGCAAAAAATTCACGTATGTGTTGCAAAGCTTGTTTGTTAGTACGTTTCTACGTGCCACAAAGTTCCTAAACTAACGCCATTGTAACTTTGTGCGTCTGTCAAGCTAAATACTAATAGTAATGATTTAATTCGAGTTTTTCATTTTGTCTGATCAGCCATTTTACAGGCATTTTTGAAGGAGTATGGCTTAATTTTTAAGAAGTATATAATATCACTCTAAGCTCATCCAATCTCTTTTTGTTTTTTATATTGTTTGGTCATGTAGCTTTTCGTTTTAATACTCATGCACATCCTTTCATTCATTAAAACGTATTAAGCCACTATTTTAAACAGCTGTAATTAATTGCATTTATGGGGATTGTGATTAAAATTAAAAACACAAAAACATTATTTATAGCTTGTATTGCCCCACGCGCGTTGTTTTTCAACAGCAAAAACGTTTCATACAGTTTCTTTGATGACGATGATGGAAGTGATGAAGGAAAAGGATGCTAAACGGTCAAATTGCATTCGTTTTAGGTGTCTTTTTGCAAAGTGAATATAACTTTTGAAAATATTATTTTAGAAGTACTACCTGCATATTAATAATACAACTCTGCAAGTTATTCTTTCAATATTTTTGTCATTGCAGCTGCATTACGCATAATATTCTTTTTTACATGGAACAACTAATTCATAAAAGTATTAAGAAGCTTTTAAAAAGTCTTTGTTATCGTTTTAAAAGTTTGAGGTAATAGCAAGAGAGAGGAGTCGACACTGAAAAAGATTAAAAGGTGTACTTTTCTGCTTCTGTATGTTGTGGTTTGTGTCATTTTCCGTACCTGCACTTTGCTCTTTGTTACTGGTTGGTAGATGTCCATTTAATCTGTCGTTGTTTCTTGAACACTCATTGCGTCCTTCACTTTAATTTTACATTGCTAGCAGCAGATTTAAATTTTTTAGTTCAACTCGCGTCTTTATCTTATGTTGATAAAGGCGATGTGAGGTGGTATCTCAATTGTATGTGCTGTAAAGCCACACTTAATAAAATTCCTTTTGATGATGCATAGCAAGTAAAAAGAGCAAGCACATAAATAGAAGCTATAAAGGCTGGGCAAGGAAAAGTGATCTCAGAACGTACATATATTTATCATAAATAATAATCTCAGGTAGCACTAACTGATTTGTTTCAAACCATCATCATTACAAATATTGGCAAATGTCTAAAAATGAATATGCATATGTTCTACACGTAAAGGAGATTTTTCTTCTTGCATATTACCATCTCTCATGCAACAGCATTCATCATCAGAGTAAACATATTTTACTAACTTATTCGTAATTCTATAAGGAATCAGTCAGTACATCACCTCAGTAGTAGACAGTTTAACAAGTAAACAAATAAAATAAATATTATTGCAGTGAATATGTATAAGTAGCATCTTCAAACTAGTATCAGTAGTCAACAGTGTACGTTTTATTTGGTTTTGATAAAAATATTTCTTCTTAAAAATAAATCTTTAAGGAGTGAGGCAAAGTTAAAATCCGCGTTGTAAAATAACATTGTAAACGATGTTCACAAACACAAAAGGATTGCCCTTTTGCTCAAGTTTTCTTGTAAAAAACTGATTATAAAAGAAAGAGCACAGAAAACATGAGAGCATAAATATAAAGTGGTGATGAAGTTGGTCAAGCTCGATTATCAAGCTAGCCTTTTTTGTCTTTGCAAATTGGGTAATTTAAACTGAAAAGGAAGGATTTGCAAGTGATGTGATGTGTTGATGAACAGGTAAATCATTTTATTTGGCATTGTACATGAAGAGTCTATGCAAAATGTTTTAGTCCGCGTATTTACTACTACATTATTATATTGAGCTAGGTGAAAAACGAGGAAGATGAATGGGAATAGGATGGGAGAATGAAGTTGGTGATATGATAGTGTCTGTTTTGTGATTTCGACTAGGTATTTTGGAGTAAAAATGCTTATCAGCAGTGACTCTGACAATGAGATTGAAAGAAAAGAAAAAGGGTGGCAGTTTGAGAAGTAGTAGTTGTAGTTGTGTCGTGAATTTTCTGTGTGAGTGCAACTAGGCTTGAAATAATGATGTATAGTAATGGAAAAGAAAATGGTACGCATAAATTAACAATTTTTTAAAAAAGCGAATTTTTATTGGCTTTATTGCAAAAAAACTTAATAGACAATCTTCATTTTGAAAATTATGTGTAAA
>JAANSO010001679.1:0-15965 GCA_036507315.1 Lepidocyrtus fimetarius | reverse complement strand
ATATTATTCCAATTCAATGCTAATAATTATAATAAACTTCACATACCCACTGATTTCCTCAAGAAGAGCACAACGTTCCTTGGAATTCTTCATAGCAATACTTTCAACTGCGCCTTGGAACACTAAAAAGTTTTTTGCTTTGGCATTCATTCCAATCCCTTTCAGCTCATCAAAATACTTCTGCTGATTTACAACCTATTCAGAAATATTAAAATTTTAAAAATCGGTTAATTCTTTTGATAACTATTATGATTTTTCCACTTTATCACCTCTTGGTTGATTACGTATTCACAACCAGAACCTCGAATCACTCTAGTAAATTGAATCATCCTAGAAGTATCAGTTTGAACACCATTTTGAATCTCTTTAAATACTGCAGTGACGCTAGCCTTGGAAGCTACCGGCTTTCCAACTGTTGCCCCATAGATAAGCTCATTCATCCTCCGAACCCGAAGAGAATTGGTTCTCTCACCCATCACAAAACTGATAGCGTCCATCAAATTGGATTTGCCTAAAATCAATGAAACCAGTACGAAATCATTTTTGCACAAGTATTTCCCTCCTTAACGGCCAAGCAATGAGCAAAGCTCATTTTTATTTAATTAATTACCGGAACCATTTGGGCCAAGAATCGCAACAAAAGGTTGAAAGGGTCCCACCGTAACACTTCCTTTGTAAGACTTGAAATTCTCCAACTGGATTGACTCCAAAAACCACTTTGGCTTCGATCCCCCTTCAATCCTCCTCCCTCCTTCCTCGTTATCCACTCCAGATTCACTTCCACACAAGCTTGGGTCCCGTTGTGGGGAGGGAAAAGCAGCCCCCGTGACACCAAAATGAGCACCTGGAATACGTGGACTTTCACACGCCGCCATATTTCCACTTTTAAAAACCCTCAGTAATTAAATTACACTTAATTAGCTAGTTTCCAATCATAAACTTTAATTAATTAACGGCAATTAACACAAAAACAGAAATAGTCAATAATTAAAATAATTAAATCCTCTTTAAAATTATCAAAGAGAGCACCACACAAACCCTAAATTTTTAGATCACAAAAAGTGCAGCGGGCACAATGGAAGTTTCTAGAATAGTCACAAAAACGTCAAAAATACGTTTTCGTTCGCTTTTTAAATGGAAATGTCAAAGCAAAGAAAATTGTTCATCGTCGCATCCCTCATCTTCCAACATTGGACATTGGATTGGACAAGCTCATCTCGTCGTCAGCAAAACGTAACCAAAACGTCACGTCGGGAGTCGGGGCAAAGGAAGAAAAAATTCAAAAAGCCGATTGCAAAAATGCTCATTATCGACTTGCGTCTCACTTCACCCCAAAATTAGTAATTAGTATGCATTTATAATAAAGTTAATTAAGCTTAAATATTTATTTAATTTTAATTAAAAGTTATTTTTGTCATTTTAATCGTTTTTAATGCATAAATCACATGAAAGTCTTTATCAGACACGCATTTTTACAGAGTAATTAAAACAAATACGGACAAAGAATGATTAAATTAAAATCAATTACAATTTCGTCAATTTTTCAAACTTATTGTTACTTTAAAATTAGTTGTATTGTCAGTGTTGAACTTTAAAAACACTTGCCGGTTGATATGTACATACATCGAAAAAATTAAAATCCGTAATGACTAGACGTATTGATAGCCTAGCCTTTGGTAATCACTAATTACCTAATTAACATTTGAATCAAACATATTTTTTAAACCATTACGCCTCTATCACGGGATGCGCTAGTGAGTAATTTTGGCAGTTTCTGAGGTATTGTTGGGGTTGTCTTTGCAATAAAATATTGAGTGAACAATTCAGTGCAAAGGTGGACATCGAACTCCTCAAATAGGCGGCCAGGATTGTGAGCAGATATATTGTAGGCACCCAATTCCTTGGCTTTATTTCGCTTCAAATTAAAAAAAATAAACTCCACAGCGATTTCCAGTGCCAGTTGAGCCTTATGAGATGCCTTTATCGAGGTTAACTTGTGTTTAGTTAAGGATTTGAATAAGATGGCCATGCTGAGATCCAGGGCAAGCCTTCAAACATTTAAATAGTTTGTTAATAAAATCTGTATTCGATGATATAGCAAAGTAGCATTAATAGTTGAAAGTTTAATTTAGCTAGAATACTTTTTAATGGTGATGGAGGGGAAGTCGAGAGATCCTCCAAAGAGAACCATTTTTCCAAAATGAGGGGCCAAAGGTGGGTACACGTTAAAGCTGTCAAATATAAAAAGTCACTCATGAGGTTGTTAGTCAAGAAGAAGCACGATTTATATAACTCAAATGTCAGAATGTTGAATTAAGCTATTCACTCCTCCAAAGCAATGCTATTCAAGTTAATCATCATAGACAGTTTATTTACTTACTCTAAATATTGCAACATTTTTTCCTCGAAAAAATAAACATCCTCTTTCTTGGGAGGCTTATTTGACCGAACAATCAAATCATTTACTGATATCGGACGCGGTTCCTCCTATAAAATCAAATTCAAAATATTATTTAGTAATCATTTTGTGAAGCCAGTCACACTTTTCCAGCAATATTTTCAAGTCTCGTAATGCCCCAACTTCACACAAATACAAAAAAGTAGATTTAATGAAGATGCATCTTGTGTCTTGAAAGATTTGTCAAAGGTTGATTCTATTTTTTAACAAATAATAGCCTTCATCATTTTATTTCGTTCCACACAATTTTTACGTAAACATAATTTACTATTTACTTGTTTTTTCATAATTGATGCTTTCATAAGTTGATGCCTGTTTTGTATCAACAACCAAGAGCGTGACTGCTCAAAGTTGTTTTCTGTCACTATCAACGCTTTATTGACACGTAATTATCATCAAAGATTGAATGAAGATTTTAAGTTTATACCTTTAAAAATACTCAAACTTACCAGCTTTCCAGCAATGTGCAAGGCCGTTATTCCCAACAAATCCCATGAACCCTCATGTTGCATTAATGTGTTGCGTTTCTTCACCCCCAAAAATCCATCAATTAAGAAAACAGCTAAATGAGTAGTTTCAGCAGGATATCTGAACTCAGTGGAGGCTATCTTGCATACCCATTGAACAACGGAATTCCTCTCTTTCCACTCTTCAGGTTTTAAAACAGCTTTTTTAGTCATGTCTCTGTACATCTCCTCTTGTCTCTTTTCCGATTCGAAAACATCATTAATGTAGTAATTAGAGACGCCTACGGTTTTCCTACCTCTTGTACCCGATCTACCCATTTCAAAATCATTGACTAATTTGTTAATCCGCATATTATCCTTATCGTCCTCATATATCAATCCATATTTAAAATCATTGCGTATTTGCTGGATGAGGTTGTGACATTTGGAAACTTGTGACAAAAGTGTCTCAATCTTTTCCACCTTTTCAGCATTAAGAGAGAGAGGATCGTCCTTGAAGATGTTGTGGTATTGTGCCATCCAGTTCCACTTTGGAACGATGTTGTTTCCATTTAACCGGTCTAGGGAAACACTTGGAAAGTCTTGAATTTTCTTTTTGATCATATCCTCCATCCGACGTACCTTTTCAATCTAAAATAAACAAAAAATATATACCTAAAACCTATTTATTTTATTGGAATTTTCCAAGCTTAGTTTTTGCAGAGCTTCAAGACACACCCACTGTAAATTGGTTTAAGCGCTTGTTCTACGCTGAAAATGGCAAATTTGATTAGATAGCTACTTATTGCTGCTTTTTGCTCGCGGAAATGATTATAATCTTATATGTGCATTTTTGTTTTCTTTTCGAGCATAAATTTATTGTAGTCATATTTATAAATGAATTCATGTGGGTTGTTTTCTGACTGTTTCTTTTCTAAGAGCTATTCTAAACTTTGACAAGTTTACAAGTTTATGTAAATACGGTTTTGGAGGTGAATGCATATGCCTGTATCAAGTACTTGGATTCTTTCTCTGTTAAATCAGTGAGAGAGGAGAGGACACGATGATAATGACGGATGACCATATAGAAGAAATGTTCTGCAAAGACCTGTCTACAAAAAAGGATGAAAAGAAATTTACTTTGAATGAAATGACCTTTTTATCTTCTCTCCTCTTCAGTTCTACCTTTTCTCCTTTACAGATTTTTAGTTTGCCGGTCGTAGAAAAACATAAAAATGCAACTGTATGCTTGATTTGATAGCATTTGCTTATCTCCCTTAATAGGCATCCTCTTGGGATGAAGGCAAAAGACGAGACAGAATGCTCGTATTAAGGTAAAGATGAGCATCAGAGGGCGTGTAATTGCCGTGGAAGATAGAAATCTTTTCGTAACCCAAATAGAACGAAGAGTTCGTAAAATCTAATCTACTCTCAATAATCGGAAGAATTCATTGTATCTAAAGAAAAGTATGCATAGTTAGGTACTTTTTTAAATGCTTGAAATTGCTAAAAAACCATTATCATGAATGGAAACGTTTCAAAAAGTTTTTGGTGAAATACAAGACTGACCAGTATAATATGATCAAATTAACTAAAGCTGGACACTGGCTCTCCAAGTTTGTTTGAACTTTTGCTGACAAGCAAGGCGATATGAAGAGGTTGGAATAACAATGAAATAAATTTGTACCATTATTAAGAAATGAATAAGTTTTGGCTTTAACCAATTAACATTGACGTAATGCAATAATATGAAACTTTGAAAGAGACAGGCAAGTGAAAGATCAGGTTTTAAAAGAGTACTCCACCCGACAGGTTTGAGCATTAAAGAAAAACTGAAACAATAACGACAATTTCCTAAACAATCACGGCTTTAGGTTTGAAATGGTAAATTGATATTCCCTGTGTGTGCTCCAGAAACAAAATGAGTAAAAGGATCACACCCACTACCACCCTCCCATAATGCAATAAATATTCATTTGAGATTTTAATTGAAAACAAAAAAACTTTTAAATAAAGGGGTTACCTGCGATAGGCTGAATTGTGAGTGTTTTATGCTGAGAGATCGTTTAAGCGTTATTACATCCTTTATTTCTGCATTGTCGTCTTGAGGTTTACGGCGAATCACTGCTGAAGCTGTCCTTATCGGTACGGGTTTAGACGTAAGGGCTCGAGAAAGTTTGGATGGATTAATTACTCCGGAGTAAGTTCGGAGTCCGTTTGAATTGTTGTGGATGTTTCCATTGTTAACGACATTGCCTTTGACATTATTGCTGTTTACATGCTGAGGAAGTTTTAGAATATTTCCTGGTCCCGGTTTCCCTTCCAAATTCGGCAACTTTAAACTTTGAACTCTGGAACAATTATTGCGTTTTGAACCAGGATAAGGGGTTTCGATTCTTGTTCCTCGAAGGGGTTTCTTTGGAGCCATTACTTGGTTCTCCAAGGTAGTAACTGCAGCAGTGGATATTTTCCAATCTGAATAATCCATTTCTAATTACGTAATTTAATATTTACGTAATAATTAATTTCACGCCAAAGCTTAACTATTAAACCTGACAAGTTTAAAATAATTTAAAGCGATCTAAATTCAAGGTTTTAATAAAAAAATTTCAAGGGTCTGTGTACAAAATATGGCGTCTGGTGGGGCAAAGGACTTATTAGCTTCTACTTGTCTTTTTTCTTACTTAATACTAAAAAAAGCTTTAAAAATCAGAATTTGGGTACATAATTCATCCATATATTATTGAGTTAGTTTACAAATATCGCAAAAACGTATGAACCTATGTTATTTCTATGAGACTTGTGTAATTAGTGGTTCATGTCAAGTCAACCTTCCAAGATAAACCGAAAGCCAGTGTTCCACCTTCCCTGCTAATTTGGTTATCTTTTGTATATGGAGCTGTCATTCCATAAACATTATCACTCACAATGCTACCTACTACATTACTTACACTTACTTGAAGCATTGCATTACCTAAATCCGATATTGAAGCTAGGTATTAACTTTCCATCAAGTTATTCAAATTGTGTTCTATTGATAATTAATTCTGGTACATGAGCAAGTTTGAAGCTAAAACACTGGCTAAACCAAATTATTTTAAAATAGCAAGCTGCAAGTGATTTAATTTANTTAATTCTGGTACATGAGCAAGTTTGAAGCTAAAACACTGGCTAAACCAAATTATTTTAAAATAGCAAGCTGCAAGTGATTTAATTTACTACTGTGCACGGATCTTAAAAGCCACTCATTTCTCTCATTGATTATCAACATAACATGTTCAAAAAGGAACGTAGTTTTCAAAGTTACAAGTTTCGTACATAGCTTTGATGATGCGAAATGCTTGTGTAAATTTATTTTCCTTTTTAAAAGTTTGCTGTTTGCTTTCCACCATAGTCGAATGTTTTCTGTGTAGGCGTTACACAAAACATGCACGGTTGAATTTCTGGTCTCCTCTCCTTTTTCAAAAGACACTTTTGATATGTAAAATTAAAAATGGATGGAATGAATAAGTAACGACTAACGAGGATCTTGCGATAAATTCATGCAGATTTTGTGTTATTGTACTTTATCATATCATTTTTATGTTTAAAATCTTTGTTGCATTCTTAGTTGTTGAATTGTTGTATATTATTGGATATGATTTGTGCTATTAGACAGCATTGATTTCAATACACAATTATTTGTACAGATAAAGTCAGCATAGGTGGATGAACGAAAGGGTATTTATGATTAATAGAATGAAAATTATTCTTCCTGCGTTTTTATGTTGATAGTGAGATTTATTCATACGAATTATACTTTCCTTTGTTGGAGACCCTTCTTTATAATGTAAGCAAAGAATGCATTGTTTTCCATATACTCAAGTCTGTTGCGTAAGAAAGACAAATTTTAAAAGTTGCTTTGCAATCAGACCAGGATCGAGTTGGTTTAGTGTTCAGGTAGAGGTGGAGGAAAGAGAAGCTCAGAGATTGAAAGGGTGAAAGGAGTGTAGCAAAAGAAGGATATTGAAGTGCGCGTGTGGATGATGATGGTTATCATCTAATGTCTCACCTGTGACATACTTCATCCGAAATCTCCATACAGAGGAAACCTAGTCAGAGAAAAACTGGACAGGGGGATTCTGCGAGGAAGGAAACCCTATTTTGTGATTAAGTAGTTTTGGAGATTTTTTGAGGAGTCAAGGAATTTGAATTTTCCTTTATATCAGAAGGTTTATGTATTGCGGTGTGCCCTTTTCGTGGAACACGAGAATTAGTTCTTGTTTTGCATGCATCGCAGATTAAAACATATATGGAGTGTTAATGTAGCCATTATAATCGCTAAATTACTCTGTGATTTTTATTACACGTAACTGCCAGTAGTACAGAATCAAAATAACCAATATAGATAGATAATTTCTTTTGTTCATATTTAAAATACAAATTACAAAACGTAGCAAATGTGCCAATCATGATGTCTCGAAAAGGGTTTTGTAGCACATGTCTTCAATTTTTAGTGTTCATAGTGCCCCTAGTTTATGCTAATGCCTTTTCACATGATAAAGGTATGTAGGTGGAGATGACTCACTTTTTAAATAAATTAATTGCTTGATTTATATCTCGCTCATCATCATCATAATGTTGTCGTTATGATAATCCACTTTTCTCATTCACAATTCTGATTAGATCTATCGAAGGCTTTAGCAAAGGCGATTGAGGATGATCGATTTGTGATTGTGTTCGAAAACCTGTCTCCTCGGAGGCGTAATCGTGCTGGTGAGAATGTTGACATTTTGCTTAGTATGGAGTTTCCACATTCAAAACACCAAGTTGGCTTTGCCCTGGATCGTAAAAAACAGCAAGGTAATAACCCAAACGGAGTATTTTTTAACAATTTACAATAATTTTTTAAAAGATTTTTATGATAACAACGCGCCTTTTTCTAACAAATCAAAGTAAATAAATCACTCTTTTAAAAGGATACTTGTCACTCAGTTGACACTAATTAGTCTGGCTATTTTTAACAGTTTTAAGATCATTTTAATAAATGTGAAATTGCATTCTCGCTTTAATATATAGTCTTTAAAAATTGCATTGGTTTACAATAAACTTCCTATTCCATATAATTGAAAGTTGTTGGGTTCGTTTGTCGTCAAAATCAGACTAGACAATCCCATATTTGAAAGAAAAGGGAAATGTGTGCAGCAGACAAAAATGTCAATTACAGAGGTAGAAAACAGGCTCAGTTTTCCCTTGTATCAGAGATGTCATTTACGGTCATTCTCATCATATTATCATTATTCACTGTGACTTATACAATACAAAAATATTTTTTCTGACTCGGTTGTTTTATTACCGTTTTATTAGGGTTTACTCCTTTTGAATTCGTATTCGCCTTTGCCTAAAACCATGTACATTATTCCTTTAAAGATTCATTGAAAAATTCAGAGCATTTTTAATGTCTTTTGGTTCGTTATGCCATCCCTCACGTATCTATTTAATTTCATGCATAAACGCTAAACGCATGCTTCAAAAGGGCGTTAATGAAGAAGAAAGGAGTCCAACGGTCGTTGTCGGTGCATACATTAGTTTTATTTTATGTTTTATTTCTATATGCAATCTTCAATCTACTTAAAATCTTTTACTTATTTCTTGATTGTTGAGGTGGTGGTGGTGGAGTTAATGTTTGTTGTGCACTATCATGATTGTTGGTCACAGCGGGGGCTGTTGACATGAGTTCAATTTATTAGGATCTCTCTCATTCTCATCCTTTCGTTCTTATGTACTCCACTATATAACACTTGCTCTCACACATCTTCGCCTTTTATGGCGCAGGCTTACCCTCATCATGATTAGTTCAGAGACATGGCTCAATTCATTGCACCTTTTCACAAACGACTGATGGCCCACATCACATCATAAGACAAATGTACAAATTGTTTAAACAATGGTTTAAAATCCAAAATGTGTCTTATTTTAATATAAAAGCAATTTATTTTAAATATACAAAAATGAAATTTTCTTTCTTTCTTTCCTCAATAATGGAACAAATAGTAATCATTGAAACGATTCTGGACCAAGACAAGAAAATACAAAATATCCCAGCAACATTCCTTAATACGACAAGCTCACACCAGAATTTCGTGGTGGAAGTGACACAGCCATGGACAGGAACTGCCAAGCTTGCTTTATTCCTTGACTGCAACCCACTGGGTCTTGTAACTCTTTCAAAAAGTCCTCGTGAAATGCTGCATAAAGTGAAACCTCCTCTTGTTCGAGCTGTAAGAAAACAATAGGGATATGAAATTAATGGCACTTGTTTAGCAGCCATCAACTTTTCTATATAAAGCTACAAAATGTTATGTTGCTTTAATAATGAGAAAACGTCTTAATTAGATAGGCGGAGATAACAAATGTCATTTTAAATAAGTATACATTGCGTTTGAGGTGTACATAAATTACCAAAAAAATATGTTTCAGAGCCGTGACAGGAAGGTCTCTGTTAAAGTACATAGATCACTGGATGCAAGGGAAGTTATGGATGATCTACGATGTCCTTCTCGTGCAGAACAAGCAATTCAACCTGCCACAAACGAAGTGATTACTTATCGCAGAGGTACACAATAAACAATTTATTTTTGTTTAACTTGTCTCATTGTCTCGTTCTAATGACCCATTGAGACGAATATTCGTTGAAAAGGTATCAATTTAAACATGATTTAATCTTCAGAAATACCAACTTTATTTAAAAAAATGTTTTGCAAATCTACACACAAAGTTTACAAAAGCAGTCAGGTTGTCAAACAGTCAGTGTTTCACATTACCCCAAAAATATCTACCTGTATCGGTGCAGCAATAAATTTCTATTTTTAACCAAACTAATTTTTTGCATGAAGGACAACTGAAAACTTTTAATGAAACATTAATTCAACTTTAATTGCATCAAGCGATAAACATAACTGCCAACCATATTTGCTCACATGCACATTCACATAAAACCAAACACTCATTTCAATTTCTTTTCCTTCGGTTGTCCTTTTTTACGCCTGAACATCATGAAAATTACGCTTCTAAAATAGCCAATCAATCATAATTGGAGGATGCAAAAAAGGAAGATAATTTTTGTTGATAATTTTTATGATTATTGTTTTGAAAGTTGGGTCAGTGACAACTTGTTCTCCACAAGTCTTTCCCTGTCCTTTAGTTCAGACCAACGCTAGGGCAATTAACCGAGGTGAGGTGAGATCACTCCAACCTAAATTTTCTATTATTGATATATAATTGTTGTGTAGCACGTGCAATAACAAAAAAATTATCTTTGCTAAATATATGTACCTGCCTAATGGAAAACTAATTCGCTTTTTAAACAATAACGACCGCATTTTAGTAATAGTTTCTATTTGGGCTTCTTATTATGTTTTTAAATAAAGAATTAATGACTATTTCTTTCCCGTTAACTAAACCCTTGCTCGTTATATGCTCCAATACCAGCATCAAAAAGTGTAATTTTATTTATTTGTGGTAAGATATTTATTTTTTTTGTTAAGTATTATAAAATAGAAGTATACCTAAAATACTTTTGGAACAGAATGGTATTTAAGTTAAATTATTCTAGTCTACGGTTGAAACGGTGGACAAGCCTTATGGTTCTATATTTATTATGAGAATTAATGGAAAACTAATTCGCTTTTTAAACAATAACGACCGCATTTTAGTAATAGTTTCTATTTGGGCTTCTTATTATGTTTTTAATGACTATTTCTTCCCCGTTAACTAAACCCTTGCTCGTTATATGCTCCAATACCAGCATCAAAAAGTGTAATTTTATTTATTTGTGGTAAGATATTTATTTTTGTGTTAAGTATTATAAAATAGAAGTATACCTAAAATACTTTTGGAACAGAATGGTATTTAAGTTAAATTATTCTAGTCTACGGTTGAAACGGTGGACAAGCCTTATGGTTTTATATTTATTATGTGAATGTATATTTATGTGTACATATTTGTGGGGCTTTGTATATATATACGTAAGTGAATGTAAGAAGGACTAATTCCAGGAAATTTAATTTGATTTTTTAAAACTTGTTCAAATTACGTTGATTTTAAGGCCTATTTTTCAATTACTTAAGGTGATATCCCCATCATCTCTCCGGACTTCGATGAAAGAGGTAAAAAGCAGAGCTACAAAGATCTTCCCACGCATTTCTTATGACACCATTTTGACCTGTGCCGTATAAATTTCTTTTTGCTTTTATTCTGCAGATTCATTGCTCATAAAAACTCTGCAAGAGCTGATTCAACATATTAAAACTCTGCAGCTAGAAGTTGCTGGCCAGGTAATAGAAATGAGTCATTCTTTGATGTTTCCATCTTAAATTGACCTTTAGTACTAAATATAATAGATTAATTTTGAAAAGAGCCATTCAACCAAATCCATTATTTAATTTTAAACCTTTGAAACGCTATGCAAGTGGGTGTGGAATAGTAGAAATAAAATCGCGCATGTATCTCCCGCAAAGCACCTTGTAAAATATATGACGCGTCTTTTGAGATCTTAATCTAGTCTCTTGCTTTGGTCTTTTTATTGTTTTCTTTTCGCTCGTCACAACGATCCATGTTCCAACTTTACTCTTCTGCCATTTCCTAGCGTGAAGAGACAAGACAATTGAGAGCTTCTTTGGATGAATGCGAGATGTGCAAACCGAGTTAGTTTTACAACATTTTTATGTAACTTTTTTGTTAAATTGTACATGAATCAATGAAATATCTGTGCTTCTTGGAGTATTACTACCAGCCAGTGTCTGCTTATAGCTTTATATGGAAATCTTGATATTTTTATTTACGTTTTTTGTGTTAGATGTGGAGCCTCCTCGAACCGGGTGTAGGGCAATCCCCCCGCCATGTTTTCAAGGAGTACAATGTTCTGATAATGGTGACGGCACTGTTCGTTGCGGGTAAGCTGACAACTTTTGTTTCATAAAATTTAACCGACTGATTAAACTAAGATTTTAAGCTGATATAAACAATTGAACTTTCATCAATAGGCCATGTCCACGTGGATACATTGGCGACGGAAGAACATGCAAACCAGGAATTTCTTGCAGGGAAAGACCTTGCTTCCAAGGTGTTCAATGCTACGACACTTTGGATGGCTTCCAGTGTGGTAATATGTCCTCAAATTGAATACCCAGTTTAACAGAGAAAGCTTTAAGATACCTATTGTTGCTCCTTCAAAATATTAATTGAACTTTCTTTTATGTACAGGACCATGCCCACCAGGTTATGTTGGAGATGGTCGCACTTGTGAAAGGAGACGCGGCTGTGAAAGTGGACCGTGCTTCTCAGGTTAGAAACTCCTAAAATGGAATTTGTTGTTGAATTCTATCGATTTGTCAAGCATTTACGAATACTTACTCATTGTGTTCTTTCTCCATTATTGTTTTTAACTGCTTACATTTTTCAATACCATGAAAGTATTAACTAATAATTATATTAAGGATGACAAAAGAAAATAATAAAGCCTATTGGTGTTTTACTAACAAAGTTGCTCATGGGGTGTTTTGAGAAAATTAATGTTTCAGCATGTTCACCTCCACTGCTTCGTTGCTAAAAGATTGGTGACATATTACTTTTTTGTGCTATCGTTATTCCCCATGAATTTCTGCAGGTGTGCAATGTATTGACACGGAAGAGCCACCATATTACCGGTGCGGTTCCTGTGTCCAAGGTCTTACTGGTAACGGTACTCATTGCTATGATTTGGACGAATGTGATCTCGCCGAACCATGTGATCCTCGAGTTCGTTGTATCAATACTGCCCCTGGTTTCCGTTGTGGTATGTATCAAAGCTTATTTAAATACGAAAATGAAAGTTTACATATACTTATCAAAGTTATTTTTCAATCTTTTATCCAAAGACCCCTGCCCAGTTGGATTTACTGGAAGTAACGGACTTACCGGGCAAGGTTTGGAGTTTGCCAGAAGAAATCGTCAAAGGTGTTACGATATTGATGAATGTAATGATGGAAGGAACGGAGGATGTGTGGAGAATTCTCGTTGCGTTAACACCGAAGGATCCTTTTATTGTGGGGAATGCGGTCATGGATTTTACGGAAATCAAACTATCGGTTGCCATAATAGACCTGGCCTTTGTCCTGATGGCTCCTTCTGTGATGAAAATGCAGAGTGTGTTAGACTAACTGGTCTTAATTACTATGTTTGCAAGGTAAATATTTTGTTATAATGAATAATTTGAAACGTATTAGGGACTAACTGTAAACTGACATCTTCAAATTTCAGTGTAAAATTGGATGGGCTGGAGATGGCAAGTCTTGTGGACCGGATCGTGATTTAGACGGATGGCCAGATTATGATCTTGGATGCACGGATAAAAAATGCAGGAAGGATAATTGTATTGACACACCAAATTCTGGACAAGAGGACGCAGACAATGACAACATTGGTAAAACTGGACATTTTCTTTAAAACTAATTATTGTTATTTAATCAATAATGCTGTGTGCTAATAGGACAAGACTGAATTGTTTAACTTTTTGGTTAAATGCAGGTGATGCTTGTGATCCAGATGCTGACAATGATGGAATCCCAAATAGCCCCGTAAACTAAATCTTATAATATAAAATTAATTTACCAGTTGTTTAACTTATAATTGAGCAAAAAGTGAATATTTTGCAGGATAACTGCCCATTAGTGGCAAATCCTGGACAAGAGGACACTGACCCAGACGGAGGAGACAAACAAGGAGATGCTTGTGATAACTGTCCAACCATACCTAATTTGGATCAAGAAGACACAGACAGAGATGGTGTTGGTGATTTATGCGACCTCTGATGTTGATAATGACGGTATGCATGCTTTACAAATACTTTATTATGGACTTAATAAGCGCAATATATATTCACCCCAATATTATTCTCAAATAATAAAGGAATACCTAATGAGAGAGACAATTGTCCGAGAACACCGAATTCCTCACAAAGGGATCAGGACAGAGATGGTCTGGGAGATGAATGCGACAATTGTCCTCGAGTACCTAACCCAAGTCAGGTGGACTCTGACAGGGATTTGGTTGGAGACGCCTGTGACAGTAACATTGATCGGGACAGGGATGGTATTCAGGATAATGTCGACAACTGTCCTAATATTCCAAACAGTGACCAAAAGGATGCTGACAATGATGGGCTTGGTATAAAAATATACTTGCCTATATTTTCAAGTATTTTCAAATGTATTTTCAGGTATAATATTGATTTTTTTCTAATGTCGGCAGGTGATGAGTGCGATCCAGATGCTGACAATGATGGGATACAAAACGAGCGTGATAATTGTCTCATCGTTTACAATCCTGATCAAACTGATACTGACAGGGATGGAAGAGGGGATGCTTGCGAAGATGATTTTGATGACGATCAGGTTCCAGATTTCTTGGACAACTGCCCTAACAACTCAAAAATTTACACTACTGATTTCAGAACATATCAAACCGTCGTTTTGGATCCAGAAGGAGAGTCTCAGATTGACCCCAATTGGGTGATCTACAACAAAGGAGCTGAAATTGTCCAAACCATGAACAGTGATCCAGGTCTGGCTGTCGGATTCCACAGATTTGGTGGTGTAGACTTTGAGGGAACATTTTTTGTAGACACGGAGTTGGATGACGATTATGTAGGATTCATTTTCAGTTATCAAGATAATTCTCAGTTTTACACTGTCATGTGGAAGAAGAACACTCAAACATATTGGCAAGCAACTCCATTCCGTGCTGTAGCAGAACCTGGAATTCAGCTTAAACTAGTACAATCCAATACTGGTCCAGGAGAAATGTTACGGAACTCATTGTGGCACACAGGAGATACCGAAAATCAAGTGAAATTATTGTGGAAGGATCCCAGGAATGTAGGCTGGAGGGAAAAGGTTGCCTACAGATGGTTGCTCCTTCATCGACCAAAGATTGGCTTAATTCGTTTGAGAATATTTGAAGGAGAAAATATGGTCGCTGACTCTGGCAACATTTTTGATTCAACATTAAAGGGAGGAAGATTAGGTGTCTTCTGTTTCTCACAGGAAATGATCATTTGGTCTGACTTAGTTTACAGGTGTAATGATGAAGTGCCTGAAACGATTTATCGCGAGCTTCCACCTAGGTTGCAAGCCGAAGTGGCCATCGACCGAAGCAAACCTCCACCACCTAATTAAAATCTCCTTCCGATCAGTGTATCCACTTTTTTCAAAAAACAAGCCCTACTAATGAAGTAATTAGTACTAGCGGTATTTTATGAATGCAATTAAATGTAAGAAATGTTCATTGTATAAAACTATTTCATTGTTATTTCCTCACTGTTAAATGTTTTCAGCACAAACATACCTGTTTAAATAAATGTGGTTATGTCACATTACTACGTTCAATTACCTAAATTACTTTATCTATAGTTTTATAAGAAAACTAACTATTATAAGATTCCGAACAATATTGTACGTAATAACATGCCAATCTGTTCAACAAAGAGGATTCGTTTAAAGGACGACATTTCTGTTTTTCTGTATGCATTTTTCTTCCAATAAAATTTTAATTAATTAACACGATTTTTTGGTCTGTTTTTACATTGTTGTATTATTTTTGCTTTTTACTTTTAAAATATACACTTTCTTTTAAAACTTAACTTTTATGTATTTCAATAAAAACTACTCAAAATTTTCTAAAACTTGAGTTTCATGTTGAATATTTCATACTAGAGAAAGAAGGTACATCAGTATTATAAGGCAAGGCAGAATTGATTGAAAACCAAGGAAGAACAGATTTATTTGATACCACTTTGAATTTGGCGTTTTGAAAAACTGCTTATCTTTCACTATTAGTAGTTTGAGTCGGTATTACAATTAGTAGTATTATTCAATATTCACAAAATTTACATTGTAAAAAATATTGCGCACTTATAATTAGAGCCACTGCGTTTCAACAACATCTGAATACCCTGTCATCTAAAAAAATATACAAGGGCAATCATGACACCTCACAGTAATTTCTTGTAGTTAAAACAAAGAAGGAATTCAATTAAGTAAAAA
>JAANSO010001678.1:0-15968 GCA_036507315.1 Lepidocyrtus fimetarius | reverse complement strand
CAGAAACACTGCCCTGTTCTTACGTCACAAGTTCCGTTCACGGATCCAATTGGGTCACAATTACATTCTTTGCATCCCATTCCACTTGCCAGATCAAAGTATCCATCTTGGCACATGTTGCACTGGCGTCCAATTACATTCTCTTTGCAAGGACATTCTCCTGTGGGCTGCTCGCAGACATAGCTTCCATCCGCTGTTGGAATTGTTCCTAAGGGGTTACATTCGCAGTGTTTACAGTCCCCTTTTGGTTCTGCAAGAGCGTCTCCGTAAAATCCAGGAAGGCATTTTTCACATCTTTAAAAGTAAATGAACATAATTTTTAGGGAAAATAGTTTTCATAATGCAGGCATAAAGATTAAGGGAGAAAGTCTTACTTTGCCCCAGCCGTATTATGAATACATTTGATACATTCACCAGTAGTTCTATTGCAATTTCCGACGGCATTGGGATCAATGTTTTCATTTACAATCGCATATTTTACATTCAGTTTCTGGTCCAACCACACCCCGAGGATCTCCAAAGTAGCCATCTCCACAAAATTCACATTGAGGACCAGCATATCCCGTTGCTACAAAGCAGAGACCACGTTGATGACAATTACTTACTTGTGGGCAAATACTTTTTACTTTTTCTCTAATAAAAAATGGTAAAAGTACACTTACGACATTCCAAACACACTATTGTTTCATCTTGAAGTTGAATGCAAGCTCCCTGATTTGGACAAGGGCAAGGTTTGCAATCATTTTCAGTTCCTGCAAGGGAGTTTCCCATAAAATCCTCTAGCGCACCGTTCACAATTATCCCCCGCAGTATTATCTCGGCATATCTACGATTATTTAGGTTTTAATCCTTCGAATCATTATTATAATAAAACAAACATAAAATTGTGAAATATGATGAAATTAGTGCGTACACATTGTCCACTTTCAGGATCACAAATATCGGCATGTCCGTAACAAGAGCATGGAACACAACGAGCAAAAGGGCCTCCGTTCTTTGGTTCATGAGTAAAACCAGGACCACAGGATTCGCAATATTGTCCAACATAGCCATCTTTAAAAACAGGTCGATTTCGTGATTTTTAAAGTCAAGCTTAAATTAATAATCCAAACAAAATTCTCAATCAGAACAAATTTCTTACCTGGACAGGTACACATTTCTACCCATGACGCTTGGGATCCAGCAGCACCTCTTCGAGCAGTTTTCAGTTTTACATTGTCCAGGAATCCAACCCCTGTAATA
Source organism: Lepidocyrtus fimetarius (assembly GCA_036507315.1). Lineage (NCBI taxonomy): Eukaryota > Metazoa > Arthropoda > Collembola > Entomobryomorpha > Entomobryidae > Lepidocyrtus > Lepidocyrtus fimetarius. Next base: position 14,726 of record JAANSO010001678.1, on the reverse strand, counting down.
AAGTGTCAAATCATGATTGATTTTGCAAACAGTTTTTAATGATAATTCATAAAATATTATAGCTTTAAACAATTGGCTCACCATTTGGCGTATATGTCCCTCTGATTTTAATTGCCGTCAGGTTAGATAAAATCTTCATAAAATCTTTTGCACTAAGTCTTGGATTCCAACCGAAATCTGGATGCTCGTGTAAACGGAAAGAATATTCCTGAGATTGCATCGAAGGTAGAATATTTCTATGACCAAAGATGGGATGGCTAATTCTCAAGTCATTACTCTCAAAAATAATATCGTCTGCAGATGCCTTTGGACCATGTTCTCCAATACGTAATGTAAAGTTTAGTTCTTGGTTATAGCTTCCTCTTTGATCTCCCAAAAATCGATCTGTAATTCAGCAATTTTGATTTTTAGCGGCAGTTATGTTTATAGCGCATAAATATAAAAAATATTTTTCGAATTTTCCTACCAGGTGCAACAAAATAAACTGGCGTTCGACCCGGAGCCGAGACTCCAATGTTTTGGGTGAATGCGTTATATTGAAGTGGAACCGAATGACCAAAAATTTCTTCAGAGGTCCATCTTTCATTACCACGGGCATACATACTTTCCAAAAGAACTGTATCAAAATGAAGATTAATATGTGTAATTAACGACACGAATTGACTTTTGTTTTGAAAGCATTTAATTAATTTTAACCTTGTCCATATCCAGGAGCAGATTGACAAACTGCTGCATGTCCGTAACAGAAGCAAGGGGTGCATCCAAAATCATTTTCCTCGTGTAAGTTAAAGAATCCCGGCTTACAGTTACTGCACTGCCTTCCCTCTACGTTTTCCTTGCAATGACAAAGACCAGACTCAGGGTCACAACTTGGCTCATTACCGTAACTTCCTGCAACGCTACAGGAACAAGCTTTGCAGCCTTGTTGACTGAAATCATAAAAATTGGCTTGACATCTATCACATTTCTCTCCAGTAACACCAGGTTTGCACTGACATTTTCCTTCACTGTTGCACTGCAGGCTTCTTGAACCTATTGAGTAAGGATTATTGAGTTTTCGCCTGTAATACCAATTCCGAATAAATATTATGTTATTAATTTTTTATTATGTTTACCCGTTTCATCACAAAAGCATGGAATGCAGTATCCATCCGAACGCTGGTAGTAATTATCTTTTCAGACTCAGGGTCACAACTTGGCTCATTACCGTAACTTCCTGCAACGCTACAGGAACAAGCTTTGCAGCCTTGTTGACTGAAATCATAAAAATTGGCTTGGCATCTATCACATTTCTCCCCAGTAACACCAGGTTTGCACTGACATTTTCCTTCGCTGTTGCACTGCAGGCTTCTTGAACCTATTGAGTAAGGATTGTGGAGTTTTCGCCCGTATTACCAATTCCGAATAAATATTATGTTATGCAATTTTTTATTATGTTTACCCGTTTCATCACAAAAGCATGGAATGCAGTATCCATCCGAACGCTGGTAGTAATTATCTTTACAACGCTCACAATGTGGTCCATTCCCTATTTCCGCTGCAATCGGTGCAGTGACCACCGTGTCCAGTAGATTGGTAAAGTTTTTGGTCAAAATAACATCTATCAGAGAACCCGTTGCAATCACAAGCTGTGTTAGGAATACAAAGGAATTTTAACTGAAGCCATACAACAATTTAAATTGAGCGTTTTTCACTATGTGTGTATATTGAATGTATTGATTGATTACCTTTGCATTCATGTGCATCAGTAGCAGTAGCCTTTGCCCAGGGTTTGTCATTGTAGAAAGGTAAGCATTGTTCGCAATCAGCTCCAGCGGTGTTGTGCTCGCACCTAAATTACATAAAATATTTCCATGTTACACAAATTATCATTTCATATCTATTTGCTAGTATTGAAGTTTAATTAATACCTGCACACTAGTCTTCTTTCTCCGTACTCGCTTGAGCTATCAATACATTCTGCTGCATGACCATTGCAGATGCATCTGAAAAGTTTAGACAACTTGTTTGTACTATGTAGTATTTATGCTATAAGAATAGTATGTAAAAAGACTAAAGTAAAAAAAGTTACCTTGCTCCAACAGCGAAATCTGAAATAGCATAAAAATATGATCTGAGCACCTTTTCATCACCGAAAACTTCGTCCCCGAAAGTGTTCAGCCTGTCCAGTGTGATTCTAATGTCGGTAGCTGTGACGAAATTTTGCAACTCTTTGTTGCTTTCATAATTGTCATACGCCGATGGTCTTCCTTCCAGAGTTTGGAAAAGCACTTCTCCCCCAGACAAGGGTGAAATATCAGAGTATTCAGATGTGCACATAGCTCTTGTCTCTTCTCCACCATGAATATAATTCAAATCAGGAACTCCGTAGAACCCTCTGCAGCTTGCGCTATAGAATTGATATGGAACCCATGGTCCGTCGACAGAGTGCCTTCTGTATATAGCCATACTTTCTGGTCGTGGGGATTGAAATTTTAGCCGAACGTACGTGACTTCAAAAGACTTTTTCAAATGAAGGGTAAGGTTGACTTGGTTAGGCCATTGAATGCCTTCATACATAGTATCCGATTGCCAATACGTTTCATTGAGATCTGTTAGGAAAGCAGGGGAATGGGAATATCGAAGATCCCTTGCGTCACAAATTTCGCAAGATCGACGAAGTCCTGAACTTGATGCACCGTGTTGAATACAATATTGCGTGGAGCCATCACTACCGCACGTGTTGGTAACTTCTACTGGCATTTCAAACGCTGCATTTCCGAATTCCGGGACACAACGCTTAAATAATGATCATACTTAAATTATTGACATAATTATTTTAAAATACTTAAGCTTTTTTAAAATCCTCTTATTTTTAGTAAGCCATAAATATAGAATCGAGATGAGAATATTTGCGAATGAATATGCCTTGTGGACAAAAAAGCAAAAATGCATAGCAAGAACATTCAAACTTTGCTTCCGTATGCTAAACTAAAGACAAAGCGATACTTTTTTGGCATTGAAATAATTTTGCTTTTCCCATGCAAGTTGCAAACCTATTTATCAATAATATGTATTTTTCCTACCAAAGGATGTCCCCGATCATCGTAGCATTTGGAAAAGCCTCCGTTTCCTCCTTGCGCATGTTGCTGACTTGTCACCAACCCCACAAACAAAACTATTCTCCACATTGTGAACACGCAGTGGAAACAACAACTAACTAAAAATTAAAATAACTAAGCACTTTCAAAACTTAAAATATTAACCCGTTCTTAATTTTTCCATTATTTCCCCGTATTTTGAAGTCGTTTATGGGAGTGTCAGTTTGCTTATGGAATATATTTATCTCATTTTTTATTTATTAAACTTACACGGAGCACTTTCAGTTTCATACTTTTCCAATCAAATTTGAAGTATTAAAAAGGCATAGACATATATCACTACCACGAGTAATACTATCACTTGATTAGAAAGGTTATGATGTCAGCGAAATATCTCAGCGCTGGCACCATCACCCATCGTTCCCTGACCGATCATTTTTTCCCTAAATTATCTTCTCTCTCATTTCCGTTGTGTTCTCGGCAGCAGATTCCGATGAATTGACCATTCATAATGCGTTACAAAACAAGTATAAATTGGAGTCAATGTTAAAATGGTTTTTATTTTTATAATATATTATGCTAGTTATACGATATCCAGACAAAATGAAGATAATTTGAGATGATGTTTTTGAAAGAGAAATTCTCAAAATCAATGCATACATTTGATTTTGTCTTGACCATTTTATGTTAAAAACACTGATGTATTGTTCGAAAGAGATTTCATGTCATGTCCATGCCACACAGAGAGTGTAAAACGTATGCATTATATTATACAGGCATATTATATTATTCTCGAGAAAAAGTGGGAAGTTTTTCAGGCAATCGTGGTGATACTAAAATGTGAGATGTATTGTTATAAAGTGTTCCTTTTGTATAACAGTTTCATATCCTTTAGAATATGATTTTCACATCGTTATTACACGACTTCCTTATAAGTAAAGGAGATCTAAATAGAAATGAGTTTCTGGCGTACCCTAAAGCAAGAAAAAAGTAAGAATTCTCTGTCGAATTTTACATCCTTCATTCATGCCTCTAAATTATGATCGTGATATTCTTTTTTGGGCTTGGGTTATTGAGAGAGTTGGTGAAGTCTCTCTTTTTACTCCTCTTCTTTGGACCTCATTCATTTCATTACGTTTTACTTGACTACTCATTATGATGAGATGCATTAGCAATAATGTGTCTGCCTGAAAACATGCAACACTCAACCAGTGATTTTGGTGGCCATGAATGCACTGTTTTGTTTGTTGTTTAAACATTGTACTTATGAAAGAGCTCCGTATAATCTTTATCTTCTTCCTCACCAAAAATTTTAAAAAGTCTTTATAGCTGGTTTGGGTTTGCACTATTTGGTTTTCCAGGCATCATTTACAAAGATGAAAGTTTAGCGCAGCACCAATAAGAGCAGCAAAATTATAAAAATGATAAATGCTGGCGTGTAGAAGACGAGATTAAAGATATGACTGTGGAATCTTAAACTATGAGTGTTCGTACATACTGATGTTGGCTGAGACAGGCTCTAATACAAGTTTTAATTAGTAAAAATTTGCTGACACCTTTTAAGACTAAACATTAATAAATTGGATTTTGTAACTTTTTTTATAAAAAATACATATTATATGATGTCATTTAATGGCATTTAGCAGCTCAAGACAAGGTAGTTAGAGTTAGCCAAGTAACAATTTTCAGTATTTCATTCATTGGACTAAATACAGGTTGAGGTTAAAGATTGCAGCAGAGTTTATGTTCATTGACTAATAATAAATTGTTTTTATCTCTTCGGAGGTGAATCTGCTTACTCACATCAGTGTTAACAACAAATAGTCTGGTTTATTTCGCTATAAAGGGTTAACCTGAGCTAAAATAATCCACAGTAGAGAAACAATGGAATACTAGGTAGCTAAAAGTTCAATGTAAGACTTTTTTTAAAAAAATAATTTGGCCTTATTTTGAATTTTATACGCATTTTTATTGATAGTATCAGACTTGCCGACATTGTCTTCATAATAACTGAATTAGCACATAATAGGTACATTGTTAATCAAATTTCATCGTGAGCGGAAAGACAATCAAACGTTATGCATTAATTATTGATTACTAACGGTACTTCTTTGAAAAAATCTAACAATAAATTGGGAAGTTTTAGCGCATGCATGAAAGAATTGTGCAGCATTTCAATTTTAGGATAAGCGTAACTGATTTATTCTTTGTCAATATAGTTTACATTGAAAATGGTTATTTTACAATAGTAAGTGCAGCAAATAAAATTTAAATACGATAAGAATCTGCAGATTTCAAAAAGATTTTAATCGCGTAAGAACTTGAACACGCAATTAATAATACTGATATAAAAGTTTGGTGAACTCAAAGTCAAAATAACAAACTATACATGCGGAGGAAGTTTGTGTGTTTAGATTCTATATTTTGTCAACTTATACATTTACAACTTTGATATTATTCAATTATTTTAAATGCTAATTATAACTGCTTCTGAAATGTAATGGAAAACAGTGAGTATTTAATGCTTATAGAAGTAGATTATTTGAAAGGAATCAAACTAATGAGGTTTTGATTGTTATTTGCACACTTGAGATCAAATGGTTTGGTTAGACATAGTAGTTTTAAAACAATATTCATTTATGATAAAATGTGATGTACACACAATAACAAAATATTTTAACCCTATTTGGTTTCCATTTCATTTTCATACGATTCAGACACTGGAAACAGCAACGCTCTTGGTGACATTGTTATGATCAGATCCTGAAATTAAAAGGAGAGCTCTCAATATCCGACAATTGAAAACATAAACTACATAAATCCCTGATAAAAATGCGTTTGAACAGCGCAGCCTAGAATGACTATTAAGCTTAGCTACTCTGATTACGCTGCTTTTATGTGGAGTAACAATTCTATTTTCAACCCACAACCTACCAGAAATTCCTCTGCTTGCGCTGGAGACGATTTGCCTTTTGAAGAATCTTCCTCCGGAAATTTCATTAATGAATTGAAAAAACTCCTTACGAAACTTTCTGCCAAATGCGCAATAAATTAAAAAGTTTGCAGCTGAGTTTATGCTCAACAGAACATTTCCAAGTCGATCCCAAAATGGATCGTAGGGAATCTTTAAATACGATAAAATATCAAGGACGAGATAGTCGAAACTGCATACTAGGAAAACAATGACAACTGAAAAGAGCATTATTGCAAATGAAGTTTCTCGCTTTTGCTGAGATGTCAAATGTAGTCTTGCTTTGGCGGACTGTCTTATCTGCATGTAAACAAAAGAAGTTAGAAGATTAATGACTTGATTCTTTCTTGAAAATTTGTAGCAATCATGAATATTTAACATCTTCATTAATCTTATTAACTTACGGCGTGAAAAATTGCACAATTGAAGTACGTGAGGCTGGTAAATGGAATAAAGAACATGATGATAAAATAGAGCCAAAATATATAGTAAATCTTATACGTTTCATCATCCCGCAGTTTGGATTGTTTCATAACGTAAAGACTAAGTGAACAAGTGTCACTTCCACTTCCATCATGAGAGAAAGTTGTGTTAAATCCTTCAAGATCTAGGTTGGAACATGTTTTTGTGATTTCTGTATGAAATTCAAACCATCGTGGAAGGTTGTAAATGAAACTAAAAAGCAGGACTGACACGACAGCTATATGAGCTCTTCTCTTTGTACAAAGAAATCGGGCTTTCACTGGCCAGCAAACTGAAATATAACGGTCAACTGCAACCACCATTGTAAAATATGTACTTCCACTGTGCGCTGCAAAAATGTGAACAAAAAACTTGAATTAACTAAAATAGACGTGTTCAGATTCAATATACCTACATCTTAATTTTTCATGTGGAAAGTGTTCTTCTTACCCGTGAAAGTAAGAGCCCTCAAGTAGGGTCCAAAAATCGGGTAGAAAACTTCTGTGTATCCATCAAACACATCCAAATGAACAAACATTGAGAGAAGGCCGTATCTTATCAATTTAGTTAGTAGATAAAGACCATCGCAAAAAGTTAATCCTAGTGTTAAAATGCTATAAGTTGATCGCATTCTGGTTCGGGTAAGAACAATTGCACACATAATATTTCCTATGAGGCCCAAAATACATATCGTAAAAAGAATTAGTCCCAGTGGAAAGAAGTCGATTGTTGTAGTAATTTTTGCCATTCTTTTAACTGATCTCTTGGATTATGCTTAAAAATACTTTTAGTCTATACACTTTTAGTTCACTTTGTAACTTGGGGATAGCCCTGTCCTTTTTTGGTTTTCAAATTTTTGCTTAATCGTCCTTTCCTTAAAGATAACATTTTGTTTTAAGTTTCTGATAAATCTCTGTACATTGTTCGGGTAGCAATTATTTAAACATTTTATTCCCATGATGGCAAAGAATTCGGAGCACAACTCTATCGCGAAAAAATGACACTGAGAATTGCTATATCTTTGAACTTGTGAAAAACTGACATTTAAGGATAAACCAATAAACCTTCGCGGCGATATCATAAATGCGTCCATCTGCGTTGCTTTCACATCATTTTCTTCATAAACGGAAGACGGAAGCTTGCACTGGGCTTCAGAACTTTGTAGCAGCCATTATTCTCCATTTCTGTCGACTATACTCCAAGAGGCTGGGAATGACCATATTATTCCTCTTACATCATTTGTAAAAACAGTTGTGTTTGTATTAGCGTGATGAAACTTCAAACTGCAATATCATCTCAGGACTTTAGCAGTGTCACACAGGACAAATTGGAAGGATGATAGGATGCACACTCAAATTTTCAACAGAAAACATTTGCCTCTTTGAGTGTTATCTTTTTCGTTTACTTATCGCCTATCAACAAAGCCACTATCCACTTTATTCTCCCATTTCATACTTTGTTTACTTTAGCTTTCTTTTTCTCACCAAACTTCACTAGCAATTTCTCATGTGTGTAGAAATTATCTAAGGTTAGAGTTTTAGGCATTTGTCGCACTATCTGCCTGCCAACTCTCTCCGTTTTGGTGTTTGTAGACTTTAACTTCTTAATAATTAATATTAGGGTACGTACTATATGTTGTAAGAATGTAAACTAAACAATGTAACATTATTTGTCAATGAAAATCAATACATTATAAGATAAATTAAGGAGGAATAAACGTTCTTTAATATTCATATTTCATAATTAACATTAGGTTTGTCTGCTAAATATGGTGTACGGTTAAAATGTCGAAAGTCAGTTTATACTTGTACCATTTTATCATTTTCCGGATATCAGTGAACCGCTTTTCAGTTGACCACTTTTATCAGTAATCATACATAGTCATAAGCCAAGTTTTTCATGCAACTTACTTTATCATGTGAAAAACGAATCATTGAACACATTAAGCAGTTTCCAAAATAATTTACAAATATTACAATTTGGAGTCATTTTTATACCATTTAGTTCTCAGAAGTTTCACTCTCTTCTTATGATTAGTTTAACTATGAATTTATATGCATGTCTATGCATTTCAATGGGGTGCAGGTAATATTTTATTTATTTGTTTTAAATTCTAAGCTCCTACTGAATTTGTTGTGGTAGGTACACCAGCTAATAATTTTTCATAACAATTCCAGAAATCAATTGTAAATCGTACTCCAATAGTAAAAATGCAAGAGAATTATCAAAGTATTGGAAAATTTTTCTTGCAGGGCTCTCAATACAGAATGAGCAGCGATACATGCACAACCTCTCTCTAAAATTGCACCCAAAGATGTAGAACTTCTTTTGATTTATGCTACATGAATTATTAACCATAACCCTCATGAAGAAGACATTTTTTAAATTTCCATAAAGGATAGTCACTTCTAGCAATACCAAAATACTAATGACGGAGAATCTAAGGTGGATTTTCAAATATATGCTTGGGTCTAATTCTTTAAAACGAAACTGATCAAAAATAAAACTTCTAAAGTGGTCATGTGATAAAAGGCTTAAAAGATAAAAATGTGCATATGAAAAAAATATTCACAGTATAAAGGTAACCAATGATTTCCATGAAACTGATAAAACGGACACTGAGCTGGGGGTATGAATATATGCGTGACATGATATTTTGACCTAAAACCCTAAATATGGTTACCCCTGTGCAGTTACATGATGATAATTTATGGGTCAAGCTAAAAAAACTTGCACCTTATAATAATATGTAGGTATTTATAAGTAAAAGCAAAGTGTACTCAACGATTACGGGATAACAATCCAATCTGACTTAATTGGACAATAACAAAACTATTTATCACAATTACAAATATCAATCCTTCCAGTTCCTATTTTTAAAATAAATATAATATATTTATTATTAGTACCGGGATTACTAGAAGGAAATGTAGACTTTTCCCTACAGGAATTTTAATAAGTATAATTTGTATTCTCTTCTTCAGCTAACAAAAATGATGGTTCTGCACATGAATTTCAGGAAAGTAAGAATTGCCGTACGATTCTTTGAAAATTATTGCGTCATTCTTAAATTATAGGTTTCTTTATTCTTTAGTAAATGAAAACGAATTTGTAAAATAGTGGCTAGCAATATTCTAAAGATATTAGGGAATACCGCTGCTCAAAAATGTATATCTTTTCTTGTCAGTAGTATACCTTACTTTACTGCATGATTGATTAATGTTTCGTGAATAATCATCTAAAATGACTAAACTATCCACAAGAAGCAAAAAGAAAAGATTAATCTATTATGAAGACAAACTGGATTTTTTCGGTGTAAAACATGTTGCGTTTGTGAAAAATTCATATCCAGCTATTTCTCAAAAGGAACTAAAAGAATGAATTTGTTGTAAATCCGAATCAAACGTTTTATGATCAACGTTACTAGCACTTGGTTGATAAACAAACAACCAGAGCAGCGTTTGTTAACTGTTTTGGAGCCTGAGTGAAGTTTACGTAGGAAGAATGTTGAGATGAGATGAGAAACACCGGCAGACTATGAATAACAAATGCTAATACACAATTTAACATTTTAGTACATATGTCGTATTTATAGCAATACATATTACATCAAAGGATGATAGATTACAAGATGGAGTACACAATTACAGAGTCATTGTTTACCCAAACTGCTCTTTGTTACTGCTGGAGTACATATTAAGGAAAATGTACACTAGAAATTGGATTTAGTTTGCCTTAAACTACTCACGCTTATGATTAAAGGACCCGTGACGTCTGGGGCATTAGAATACAGTATTTACGTCAAACTTAAAAAATTCAATATTTTTATAACTTTGTTCATTGTAAAATTCATCGAAACTTTTCGAATTTCAAAGTATTTACCGGTAATAAAAATGAAATGCTAAATTACTAACTAAACCTTACCTGTACTGGGAAATGCATGTGGCTAGTTTGCTTCAGCACAACTCACGTCATATAACCCCGGTCCGTGTAAAATTACAAATCTAGTAGAGTTGACTTTGCACTGTCGTGTCAAAATATTAATACATCTATGAATTTGGTACAGCAAAAACTTAACAAACAAAATGAGGGTTTAGGTTCCTCTCAATGGTTCTCATATGCGTAATTAATTACGCAAAGCAGGTTAATAAGTGGTGTATTGGTTTTGACTGTGGGCATGATTAAAAAGTAAAACCACAAATAATTAAATATCATGGAAAATTTCATTTATTCTTTATTCGCATTTTTCTCCTTTAATTTTACATTTTCACCATTCGGAGGGTTTTTTTGCGACATGCATGCTGGCCGAAAATGTTCCATTGTTCCAAATACATTTGTAAATTTCATTATTATTATATCGCAAAGAAGAGACTTGAGGAAAATCTAGTAACTTTACCACGCATAGTTAAAATGTCTTAAAGCTTAGCTTAATATTTCTATTTCTTTAATAATCCTTTAATTAATAAAAAAAATTGCATGCGCAACATAGCTTGCATTTTTTTGTTACATTTCATTTTTGCTAGTTGATTTTGACAGGGTGACGCGTGGGATAGTTTGCAAATCCATGTGGTTCATCGTATCCTTTACCCATTGGCACTCATCTAAAATAATACGGAACTTGTTTCAAAACTTATAAATATTTGTTTTGTCAGTAAAATACAACTTATCTTACCTGTGGCAGCTATATCATGTGAGCCATGCTGTTTCAAGCACGGACAAAAATCTCGTATAAGCCTCCAAAGCTCTTGTCTAAATTTCCACCCACAAACACAATAAATCAAGAAATTTACAGCTGAATTAATGGTCAATAAGAGATTTAAATGATTCCAAAATGGAGAAAACTCAATCCCGCAGTATTCCAAAATGTCTAAAATGAGATAGTCCACATTGCAAATGAGAAAGACAACGACAACCCCAATTAACATTACTGCAAAGGAAGTATCTCGTCGTTCTGTTGATGTCAAAGATGTTCCGTTTTTACCCATTCGCCTGACCTGCAGTAATTTACATTTTATTATCACAATATTATATAAATATGTTATACATAATAAAAAATATGAAAAAAATCGCATATTACCCCAATGAATATGTAAAGGTTAAGTACTGTTAGCGAAGCAAAGGGTATAATAAACATCACAAAAAGGTAAACCCAAAAAATGTACACTTGTCTGTATGTAGAGTCATTTCGTAGTTCAGTAATTTTCATAATATAAATCGGACCATTCCAGTCTTGTGAAGGTTCTTGATTTTCTTGCAAGGACGATGGAGGTCGGCCATTCTCATTGTTTGGATTTACTTCCACAGTCCTATGCTCTAACCAGCGAGTGGCGTTAAAAACAATGGACCAAGCAATCACCAAAAGGCATATAAAACGAGCAAGTCTTCTAGTGCAGTATTTTCTAGCTTTTGCTGGCCAATTAACGGCCATGTAACGGTCCACTGCAATTGCTATTGTAAAATATGTTGACGCTGTATGTGCTACAAAATTGGAAAAAGGAAACATAAAACGATTGGAAAATAGAATTAGAGATTAGTTTGTCATCGACAAAAGAAATAATCATAAATTTATTATGAATTGTTTACTCAACCTGTAAATGTGATTGGACGAAGATATGGTCCCACGATGGGTAGTATAACAAATGTATATGTTTGAGCTATTTGGTAGTGTGTAAACAAGGATTCGATTCCATATCGAAAAAATTTCGTAATAAGATAAACTGTGTCAACAAACGTGAGTCCTAACGTCAAAACACTGTACGAGGATTGTAATCGCTTCCTGCTAAGCACTAACGCACTGAGTAAGTTTCCAAATATTCCAAAAATTGTAATGATAATGATTCCAATTCCCAATGGAGTGAAAGGTATTGTGGTTTGGACCTGATTGAGAATGTCAGTTCCGGTTTTCTCCACTCCTTCACTTCCATAGTCAGTTATATTGCCTGCCGTTTCTCCGTCGTAATCTTCCATTTTAGAATGTTTTCAAAATCTAATTATAATTTTTATTTAACTAGACTGGATGCATTGTGGAAGCATGATGTTCGACTTGGCTTACATTGCTACTGTGTTTTGAGACAACACTACGCAGGAATGCAGAAGTCGTTTCAGTTAAAGTGGATGCCTGCCCAGACAAAAAAGCATGCTTTCAACTACATTATTTTATTTTATTACTGGACAACAACATACCTTTTACTATACGTGAAGTTACGTAAGCGTTCAATGAGATAACTTTTTTTCTGGGCCTGTTCTGTAATTTCATTGCATCTTTAAGAAGTTGTCACGTATATTTGTAATTGTAGCAGTACACAAACAACTTCTTATAGCGCCTGGCTGCGGCTCACTTCAGTTGGTGCTTTTACTGGACACAATTTTTAAGTGTTTATCTAGAATGAAATGTTGTGAGTTGTAAAACTGATAAATAAATGATTGCTTTTAAGAGATATGAAATTACATTGAAAGAAAACAAGTTATAGTCATTCCATTTCTAAAGTCATGATTTTCATTTACATAGGTAGTAGTAGATTTATATTTCATTGGAACATCGACTCTCCTTCTTACATTCCAATCACCATTTACTATATAGTACTTACACTTATTCATGCAAAACTAATAACAATAATTCTGCAGACTTCATCCAATTCTTTTACAGACTCTATAAATATACCTATAATTAGATCCTCACAAAAACGACGCTGCAGGAGTTTGCGTAAAATTATACCCGCAGCATTAATTTTGATCTTCCTTTTACAGTCTTGTTTGTTGTTGCTGATCAACATTCCTCAGAAGAAACGATAACAGAAGTATTGCCTAATTGGCATATTTTCAACTTATCAACAAGATCTCGTTTGAGAAGATGATTGAAAAGGTTTTGCAGGATGACTCGGTATAATTCCAGCATAAGATGTAGCATGTAGCTTCATATTTATGATGACAAAGACTACGTTATCTCAAAAATGTTTTTGTCCAGCAATATTTAACAGTATCATTGTTTCTTTTTCAATTACTAAGCTGAGTTATCACCTTCGGCATCATTATTGCTAAAACAGAATATGAATTTAGGTAGGAAAGTACACCTATCTATATGACTTGATGAATTAAAAAAGAGATTTATTACAATCACTGGAGTTGGATTTTGAAAGTATAACTATCTCAAAACTATCTAAAAAGTATATCGAAATTATCTAAGCATCGCAATAATCTTCTATATTTCACTTTTTATCTCCATATTCTATATCTTTACTTTTTTAAATTTTGCATTAAATAAAACCTTTATTATTATAAAAACAATGAATGACCTTGCTTTCTCCGACAACAAAAAAACAAAAATAACTAGGCCAAGAGAAATGAAATTAATACTTTGCAAAACTGTTTATGTACTATTAATCATCTTGTCACTTACCAGTTCCTATCATGCATTTAGCATTATGTACGAACTAAATTCAAAATGGTTAAACTATTTACCCTCTGTGATCCTATATCTACTCAGCGTTCATACCTTTCAAATTTTTATCTTTCACACTCTGGGGACGGGAACATTGACAAAAATTTCTGTTTCATTGGATTAAAGTTACGCGAAAGTAAAAAGTGTAGCAATATTTTTCCATGTCGGCAAATACCAATCAAAAAAATATTTTTATGCATAGTGTTTTTATTTCTTTGTGTTTCCGCTGAGATTGACATTTTGTACAGAAGAGAAAATATTTGCAGCGAGAAAGAGTTCTTTTTACCTTATGTAATTCTCTCAATTCAATTTAATAGCTAAAATTTTACAGAATCTTTTATTTGACAAGCTTACTCATTACTAATTTCAGGTAAAACTGTTAAAAACAAGGCAGCCTAACCATGAAAATTTTCCTATAGCAAAACTCTTAACCCCAGGATATATATCACTTACTAAATACACTGGAATACTGTGCATCAATGGACCGTGAGTTGAAATACGTAATTTTTAGAGCATTCCAAAAAACAAGCTCCGCTAATAAGTCACAAAAGTTTGGCTGAGCTGAACATTTGTCATTAAATTCTCTCTACACTCTTTTTAGCGCAATTGTGTACACCGATGTTAATCAAGATCCAAAATGTGGTAATGAATGGTTACCGTCCTATGGCGAACCACAACTGTTTAGCCACGACTGCTTTTCAATCAATCGACTCGCTCGGGATGCCTACAAAAACTCAGAGGAAAAGGAATTGACAAAAGAAACACTTGTATACGG
>JAANSO010001677.1:0-15969 GCA_036507315.1 Lepidocyrtus fimetarius | reverse complement strand
AAACTCCTCTAAAATTATCCCCATCGGCTAAGATTTTGTATGTTCCGTCTGCATTCGCTGAGACTATGGCACGATTGATACCCGGCGTTCCCTGTTATGATTCAATACGTTTTGAAATCAATAAAATAAACAATGAAAGCATTGAAAGAATCAAATATATTATAAATATAGGAGCACTTGTCGCTTACCGAAACCTGGCAATTGGGAAGATTTCTAAGTAAATCCTGTGCCATGAAGTAAGGAATCGATTTGTTATTTTCAAATGGAAATATGAGGAGTAGATTATCAATAACTCGAACTGCATCATGTTGTTTTAATTTAAGCACTCTTAAAATTTCCCGTGACACCTTGTCAGCAGTTAACAACTTCTTTTCCAACTTTTTCTTGTTTAAATGTACTAAAATAAAAAATTCATTTGGAAGTACAATTTCTTCAATTTTATCACAGACTTCCTTCAGTGTGGTTTTCTGAAGTTGATTTTTTATCCAAACTCCTAAGGCAGGGTCTTCTTTGACTAACTTGGCTTCAATAATTGGAGTAGATATATTCTTTGAAGCGTTGATAATCTCCTTAATTCTAGGTACACCAAGAGTAATGTTCATGGATGCAACTCCAGCAAAGTGAAAAGTCTTCAAAGTCATCTGAGTCCCCGGCTCTCCAATACTTTGTGCAGCTAACGCTCCAACAGCCGTACATGGCTCAATCTTTGAACGAAAATATTTATCCCAACAATTTTTTAAAAAGTTTTTTAATTGTTCAGTACGAAATAAGTGAGCCATGACAAATTGTTTCATATCAGCTTCAAATTCTTGACAGCAAAGCTGTGCATCAGGAGCATACTTTAGTTCTTTTCCAACTTTATCAAAAAGTGTTTCTTTATCAATGTTTGCTAAATAAGGGTCTTGTCGACTTGGATAAAGCGCCCGAATGTTCAAGTACGCCCTGTCAAAATCCACAGGTTTATCATTCCCTTCCATCATCATCGGATCGAGCCCATCCATCCCATAAACTAGTTGAATAACATGACCTTCTGCATTTCTTACAGACATGTCATAGTGGCAACACAAGTCCTCCAAGGCTTTGACGAGACGTCGTTGCATATAACCCGTTTCAGCAGTCTTTACAGCGGTATCTACAAGACCTTCACGACCTCCCATTAGCATGGAAGAAAAATTCGGATGGTGTAAGTCCAGAAAAGAAGCTATTCGCTACAAAGCCTTTTGCTTCTGGTCCCCTGTCATTGCGACGAAAGTGTGGGAGAGATCGCAAGAAGAATCCTTCTGACACTCGCTTTCCGTTTAAGGCTTGCTGACCCACACAGGCAATCATTTGAGAAATATTAATGTATGAACCTTTGGATCCAGACTGTGCCATAATTAGAGGCGCATTGGTTTTGTGAAGCTCCTGCACGCAAAGTTTTCCTGCAGAATCCCGAATACCTGATAAAGCTTGTAAAACTGCTCCTTCAGAAGAGTCCAATGTCTCCGAAGGTTTTGATAACATTTCAAAGCACTTGTTATAACCAGTCATTACGAGTAGCTTTTTTTGTTCTACAAGTTTAGCTCCAGGTGTCACGTCACCGATTCCAATTGAAAATCCTCTATTCATAAGGTAATTTGAAGTTATTCGAGCAAGACGGTACATTGCAAGGCAAGCAGCTTCTTGACCCCAGTCTTTCAGAAGAACGTAAAACACATTAGCTTTTGCTCCCGAACCCAATGTTGCCTTATCCAGCATGCCAGCCATTAATTCGGAATTGTGTACAACAACGTATGTGTCGTTCTCTTCCAGTTCTTCCTTAGCTCCAGAGTAATTTTTTCCCTTTGCACGCATGTTCAGTTTAATTTTCGATCTAGTATTTGGTCGAAACACTAAAGAAATAAGTTGCTTTCCACTCCAGAGTTCCATTGGCTTGAGAATGCACGGTGGAGGCAACTCTACAAACTCTTTCAGAGATGCTGCGGCCCACGATATGTTAATTTTTTCCCTTTGCACGCATGTTCAGTTTAATTTTCGATCTAGTATTTGGTCGAAACACTAAAGAAATAAGTTGCTTTCCACTCCAGAGTTCCATTGGCTTGAGAATGCATGGTGGAGGCAACTCTACAAACTCTTTCAGAGATGCTGCGGCCCACGATATGATTCGACACGCTTCAAGCTTCCCGAAGAATGAGATTTTTGTTCGTTAAAAGATAAGCACCAGTTAAAAAGTCTTGTGTGGCCGAGATTATCAACTCACCATTACGGGGAGTCACCAAGTTGGCTTCATTCTATCAAGAAACACAAAAAAAATCATTTTAGTTATTGATTTTGATGGACATTATTAATAAGATTAAGCAATAGACCAATTTATCGTCTTTCACTTACAGCCATTAAAGTAAGGGCTTCAGCCTTTGCTTCTTCAGTCTGTGGTAAATGAAGATTCATTTCATCACCATCAAAGTCAGCATTATACGGTGCACAAACACACTCATTAAACCTAAGCGTTCTACCCTCAACGATTTTCGCCCTGTGACACATAATACTCAGTCTATGAAGTGAAGGCTGACGATTGAATAACACATACGTCTCCATCACAAGCATGTCTTTCCACAATATCTCCAAACTTTAATTCTGCGGCTATTCTTTTCCTGTCTCCGTACTTTAAAAATTTTCTGATAGTTTTATCTTTTGTTTCAATAAAGTTTGCACCGGGATGCGTATCTGGACCATTCTTTACCAAACTGCGTAACCATTGAATATTGTGAGGTGTAACTCTTTCCGGATAAGTTAAAACTTTCGCCATGTGGACAGGAACGCCTACTTGCTGTATTTGAAGATTAGGATCAGGAGAAATTACAGATCTACCAGAGAAATCCACTCTTTTTCCAGATAAGTTTCCACGAAATCTTCCCTACAAACCAAAACCAAACATTCAGTTTTTAAAAATAAAATCATCCAATTTGAGAAAATCTTTATGCACTTCCCGTTTCCTTCAATTTTTGCTTACCTGTTTTCCTTTTAATCTTTGCACAAACCCGCGACCTGATTTTTTCTTTCCCATACTCGCAGGCATGCCCGATATTTCAGAATTAATAACTAAAGCACATTGCATTTGAACAAATTCCCAATCTTCCATCATCAATTCAACCTTAGCTCCGGATTCTCTATGCTTAATTATTACTTCATTTAGAAAACAAATTTCAGTTAACTTCATTGTGATGTCATCTTCAGTTCTGAAATAAAAGAAAGTAAGATAATAAATAAAAAATTTGATACATACAAAACGAGCACATCAATTGTCAAATACAAAGCAACACTCACGTGCCCGCTTTTAATTTCTGAAACAACCGAAGGACGAATACAAATTGGAGGTACAGGAATTTTGGTCAGAATTAAATCCGCAGGGGTGGCTTTAGCTCCTATCCCGGAATCATAACCCATCAAAAGAATGGCAGCGTCTTCTGCCGATATCCGCTCAAATAAAGTCTTTACGGTAACTGGTGTCAATACATCAATTGTTGGGTCGAGTTGAGAATACTTCCCGGTTGTAGCATTCTCAAAATCCACTAAAAATAAAAGTTTCCTTCAAATTATCCTTTGTAGAAAAAATAACTGAATCATTAATAAGTGCACACTTACATTGAAACGTTCTAAATTCATCGCTATTTTTGCAATAACGATACCTATCGTGAACTATTTTTAACGTTCCTCCTTTCTTTACAACACCATTTGGAGCTCTCCGGAATCATAACCCATCAAAAGAATGGCAGCGTCTTCTGCTGATATCCGCTCAAATAAAGTCTTTACGGTAACTGGTGTCAATACATCAATTGTTGGATCGAGTTGAGAATATTTTCCGGTTGTAGCATTCTCAAAATCCACTAAAAATAAAAGTTTCCTTCAAATTATGCTTTGCAGAAAAAATAACCGAATCATTAATAAGTGCACACTTACATTGAAACGTTCTAAATTCATCGCTATTTTTGCAATAACGATACCTATCGTGAACTATTTTTAACGTTCCTCCTTTCTTTACAACACCATTAGGAGCTCCACAATATGCACAAATGTGCATTTTCTTGGCAAGGGCAATCAACTTTTTTCGCATGGCTTTTTTCGATAAGTAAGCAATATTTGCTCGTTGGGTCTTCATTCTCCAAATTTCTTTTTCTTGTGGAGTTAATAACAAAGAGCCGCAATCCTATCATATTCATAAAGTCAGAAAGAACGAATCAACAATATGTAAACGCTTCAGCAATAGCAAATAATCAAAATGATATTTATTTGTACCTTGCAAATACACTGTAAAATATTAAGAATCATCCCATAGTATCCACAATGATAAACAGGAAGTTCCAAATCCAAATATCCAAAATGTCCTACACAATCCTGAAGCCCCTTTCCACCTGTAGCAACGATGATATAATAGCAAATTAGTCGAGATGAAGTTAGTCAATAGATTATACATTTTTCTAAATATCCTTACAAGTTGAGCACTTGGAATCCTTCCCACAGGTACCCATCCTTCCGGTCAAGTACTCCATGAGTGATTGGAGTCCGTTTCCCATCTTGTTGATATAAATGCTTGCCCATAACTCGAATATGAGCTTGTCTAGCTGTATCTTCCGCACTGCCAACAGTGAAGCGTACGGACGCCCTGAGTAATTAAAAGCAAAGTTAATCATTTCAGTAATTAAATTAAAAGTAATTAGTCTAAAAGAACTTACACCCTGTAGCAGTTACGGTTATCACGGTACTGTTCCTTAACCATTGTAAAAACACTAATTAAATCACTTTTTTCAGCAGTTTTTATCTTTATAATTTAAAACGTTCTTTCATAATAATTCTTAATGCACCCTGCCTTCATGTTTTGATTTTAAAATTCACAATATTAAAACCACCTTTAAAATCACTTAAATTAAAAAATTAAATATTTAACTTAATTAAAAGGGTAATTAAAATGAACACAATTTTTTCATCATCTGTTTGGGAAGCCACATGGGCATCTGACATACAAAGATTTTGAGTGTTTTTGTTTTGCGCGCTTTGAGCAGCTCAACTCCGGCACGGCAGCCAATCAGAGGAAGGCGAGGGCTTTGCTGTCTTTTCCCTGCACCTCTTTTTGTGCACTTTTTAGGAGGGGAGCCGAACAGGAAAGAGCGTGCGAAAGCCTTTCTTTCTGTCAAAACAGCTCTGCTTGGTTCAATCTTTTGTTCCAGTTCAACACAAAAACTTGTTGCGTTTGGTACACTGTTTGGTGAAGACTTGATTTTGTCGGTTGGAAAAAAGGACCCTCAAAGGAGCCCTTAAATTTAATTAAATTTTATCTTTTAATTGTGGTTAAATTTGTGTAGTTTGGTTTTACCGGAGCAAGGAGAAAAATGGCTATGAATTATGAAGAGGATTTGGGTAAGTTTATTAAAAAGTTATTCAAATTTTAATAGCTTTATTAAAATGGAGTGGGTTTTAAATTATTAAATTTGATGCATTTGAAAATTTTAGGTAGCTTGAAGGAGTTCTTGTCGGGATTTTACACTTCTTCTAACCAAATGGGAGCTGGGAAGGAGTATAAGTATGCAAGGCAAATTACAGCGATTGCTAATCGAGAGCAGGTTGAGTTGGTGGTTGATCTTGATGACCTTCAGATCTTTGATGGTCTGGAGACTGAGAAGTTGATTGAAAATATTGAAAAGAATGCTAAAAGGTCTGTGATTAGAATAGTTAGTAAGTAATAAGAAAAAGTTAAACAATAGTAAATGAATATAAAAAATTGACTGTAGGTATCACCCAACTGTTGTCTGATGCGGTTCAGGAATTGATACCTGATTACCGAACTAGGGAAAACCCTCAGAATAAGGATTCCCTTGATGTTTACATTAGACATCGCTTAACTACTCAAAGCCAAAGGAACCCTGCTGAAGATCAGAATGGCCAGCCACAGAATGCAGAGTCTCAGTTTCCTGCAGAACTGATGAGGCGTTTTGAAGTTTATTTTAAACCACGTAACCAAGCAAAAAGCATTGGAATTCGGGCCCTGTAGGGCTAACAAGGTAATTGCAACAATCAAACAGGCTGAATTTATAACTTGCATGTTAGTTTTTTGCAATAGACTTGATGACTTTATTTATATTCAAAGGTTGGAAAACTTGTTACTGTTCATGGGACAGTTATCAGGGCATCTGAAGTTCGACCTCTTCTGAGCGTTGCCACTTACACCTGCGACAGCTGCTCTTCTGAAACATTCCAGACCATTTCTGGTCCCAGCTTCACTCCACTTGTTATGTGCAACTCTCCCTTTTGCAAGTCCAACAGGACTGGAGGAAGACTTCAATTGCAAACAAGAGGTTCCAAGTTTGTTCGATTCCAAGAGCTTAAGATCCAAGAACAAAGCTCTGACGTTCCTGCTGGCCATGTTCCAAGAACATTGACTGTTTATTGCAAAGGTGAAAATACCCGAAGGGCTACTGCTGGCGATCATGTTTCGATTGCTGGAATCTTCCTCCCGCTTTCAAAATCTACTGCTTTCCAGCAAGTTGCTGCTGGTTTATTGACTGATACTTATTTGGAAGTTCATGTAAGAAAGATTACAATAGTTTTATAATTTTTAAAAACTTGAATTAATTGAATATTAAATATAGCCTAATATATTTTTAATTTTAGCGTATCTCATTGTTATCTAAATGGGACGATGCTGAGTTTGGCGGAGCTCTCACTGAAGCTGAATTGGCAAAGTTCAGAGTGTCTGACTTTTACGATAAACTTGCAGCTTCAATTGCACCTGAAGTATATGGTCATGATGACGTGAAGAAATCCTTATTGCTTATGTTGGTAAGAAAAGATTCAACTTTGTTACGTAATAAAAAGAACCGTTGACGTCAGGAGATATGCAAAAATAATTAAATTTTGCTGGGTTAGGTTGGAGGTGTTGAGCGAAACGTTGGCGGGCTAAAGATTCGAGGAACCATCAACAATTGTCTTATGGGAGATCCCGGAGTGGCCAAGTCTCAGCTGCTCTCTTATATCGATCGTTTAGCTCCAAGAAGCCAGCTTACTTCCGGAAGAGGCAGTAGTGGTGTTGGTTTGACGGCATCCATAGTAAAGGATCAAGTTACTGGAATTATGACTTTGGAAGCTGGAGCACTTATGCTTGCTGATAAAGGTTAATTGTTGATAATATTAATACATTTTTTGTTTTCGTATAATTGTGCATTTGTTAACCTTTCAATTTTTGAATTTTAGGTATTTGTTGCATTGATGAGTTTGATAAAATGAATGAGGCTGATCGAACTGCTCTCCACGAGGTTATGGAACAGCAGACAATTTCTGTGGCAAAGGCAGGAATCCTGACCACACTTCATGCAAGAACATCAGTTTTGGCTGCAGCCAATCCAGCATACGGAATAATACAACCCAAACAGGAGCATTCAGGAAAATATTAACCTTCCAGCTGCACTGTTGTCCCGTTTTGATTTGCTTTGGCTTATCCAGGTTTGTATATTACGTGTTAAAAAAGGAAAACTTGATGTTGATATATTTACGACAAAATGATTTTTATATAATCTTGTGGAATAGTAATTTTGAATTTATGGAAATTTCGCAGGATAAGCCAAACCAGGAAGAAGATTTGCGTTTGGCGAAGCACATTACCTTATGTCCACCAACATTTAAAAGAGCCTCCATCAAATTTGCAACCTTTGAGCATGGATCTCATGCGTCGCTATATCCTTTCTTGCCGCAGCGTTAATCCAACTGTTCCACAAAATTTGAGCGAAAAGTTGGTGAACGCTTACGTAGAACTCCGACGCGAGGCAAGAAATGGAACTGCAAAGGAACAAACTTTCACTTCCCCCCGAAGTCTTCTGGCCATTCTTCGTCTTTCTACCGCTTTGGCTCGTTTGAGGCGAGCTACTGTTGTAATTGATGATGATGTCCAGGAAGCTATTCGTTTGGTAGAGCGTTCTCGGGATTCCACTAAAGCAGGTATGTTTACAAACACTAGTTTTTATGTTAGTTTTACAAAAAATATTTTAAATGAATTCATATTTCATCAATATTGTTTCTTAAATAGCACCGCAAGTTCTGCCACGAAAGGAGACGGAATCTGAAAAAGTATTGAAAATTGTTCGAAATCTNTCTTAAATAGCACCGCAAGTTCTGCCACGAAAGGAGACGGAATCTGAAAAAGTATTGAAAATTGTTCGAAATCTTGCAACCGATCAAGACCAAACTGTCAAAGTGAAGGAAATCAGAGATAAGGCTCGAAGTACAGGAATTGCAATGGAAGCCGTTGACCGTTGCTTGGATTTATATGAGACACAAAACATTTGGCAATTAAACCAAAACCGTACCAAATTGACCATAATCTCCCTTCGCTAAAAAATCGAGTTTTCTTGAAGCCCGAAGGAGCGTTGTGTTGTAAACAGTTGTTAGTTTTCTTACTACTACAGACAGGTGAAAAGGAGTGAGTGATTTAATAATATTATGTAGCATGTATTTTTTATTTTAAATGAATGAGAATAATTAGACATACAATTTCTACCCTATGGTATTTTATCTGCATGGACAAAACATAATATTTTTTATGTTTATGATTGATGATAATGCAAGAAAAGAAATGATTTTGATTTTATTGAAACAATTTAATTATTTATTCATAGTTTTTGGAATAATAAACATTACATTACAAGTTTAAAATGTACAGAATACTTTTATACAGCAACGAAATAAGAAATAATATCCTTGTTCACATTCAGCCGGAAACAAATAATTGATCTTTAACCTAACAGCAATTAGACTTGACTTTTAATACGTCGCAGATTCAGACGCATACAAAAATACAAACACAATGCACCTTTTCATACACTTTTCATAAATACCTATCCAAGGAAGAAGCAACCATGCATACTTTAAAAGGGTGATCTTGATAGGATAATGCTAATACTAGCTTGCCTAGCTACTATGACGTCGTTCCAAATAGCTTCTTGCCTCGGTGGTTGAATGTGACAAAGTTGGGACGATTAAAGAATGACTCGTATGATTTGCATGCAATATCTTCGACAGCTCTTATCTCTTTGAATGTCTTGGTAGCAGATGCTCCCCAAATAGCTAAAGCTACTCCGAGAAGTGCTTCCAATACCATCTGAAATAGAATAAAAGTTAATTTTGCATAAGTTGACGATAATGACCTTACATATAAAATCTAACTACGCACGTAGATATTAGTAAAGTACCTACAGAAGGTTCGTATTATGTAGCAAAGAAAATAAAATAAAACCATACATTCACAATGAAAGACAGAAATTCTTGAAAAAAAATTAATAGCTTTTATGCTGAAATGTGAGTCAGTTTTATTAGTCTAAAAAAGTTCGCAGCATTAGTGGTAGTGGTACAGTGATACTATAGTCAATAGTAGGCTGCGCTAAGCTTTGGTTGAGCACTTCCAACTTCCTTATTTAAACAATAAGCACGATTGACAAGGATTGAAGCTATAAAATCACAAAAGCTGTCATCGACCGGCAAGCAGCAAGAACGCTTTACACAGACGGAACAGGCATTGACTTTTGAAAATTGCACAATAAAGACAAGCAACTTACGTCAAGTGGAAGTGAAGTAAATTCATCCTCGTTATACCTCAGAAATTGTAAATCTGTTGCAAAGAAATATAATGAAAGTTAAAAAAGTCCGTTGATACATTATTATATCTACGTGTAAATTATGTTGAGACAAGACTTACGCTGGGACACTGAATATCCTGTGTGACAGAGCAGCAACACTCCAAAGCAAACACCGAGTTTCCCAATTGTGTGAGCCATATTGTCTCAAAATTAGAATTGTCCTACAATTAAACTTCAAATAATTAAACAGCTTCGACGATACTCCTGAAACTTTTTATTTAATGACGAAGGGAATATGAAAGGCTGTGGAATTCCGGTAAGTTTTTAAAACCACTATCCGAAATAATTTCAAAATTACATAATTAAATTACTAAACCAGACCAACACTTAAAAATAAATCCTTTTGGTTATCATTAATCATACTCCATTGTATATATTTTAATCATAATTATTCCTGTTTTACCTTGTACTTTTCAAATCCTGTTGGTTATCAATCCGGACCTTACCCCTTCTTATCACCTTCACTAATTTTGCAAATTGCAATATCACATCCGCTCCACAATTTAAATTAATACAAAACTTTCAAAGTCCAATTAAAGTCCCCATAAAAATGAATCTAAACAGCCTGCACTTTACACCACTACTAAAATATAATTGCAACAGTTAAATTAATTATAATTCCAATTAAAATTTAAATGCCGACTAGAACTCAGCTGATGGATTTGCATCTGATCTGGTCATATGGTCGGCCCTTAAGTTTTGCGAGAGAGATGACAAGTGCCTTTTCCCTTGAAAACTTTTAGTTCTTGCCCAGAAAATGTGAATTTAAAATGCGCGCTTTTACACGTGGCTCATTTGAGACAGAAATGACAATGCATTTTTGGCTGTAAAACAGCGAAGCAGACTAAGCAAGCCGGCGAACTTTGTTCATGCCTTTCACTTTGGCATTTTCCTTTGAGTGAATTTACGACGAAATTAATTTTTATTTGCTCAGGTTACGCAGACGAACGGATTTGCGCGCGCGCCTGGAATCTAGATTTTCCTGGATTTTATTTTAATTGTAATTTTAAATGAGCAATTAAATTCAATTACGTAATTATCGGTTAAAACTGTGGTGTGGATTTTATTATTGCAGATTAGATTTGTTTTTAATGCAGCAGCTGTTTTTACTGAATTCTGAGCGGGGAAAAGGTGAGAGACGAATTGATACGCGATTTAATTATTGATAATCAGTTATTGTGATTATTAATTGTATTTGTATTTTAGTTTTAGGATAAGTATTCAACACCGGAAGTTGATTTTACAGTTTTACAAAGTATGAATCCAGAACCCTCGACGGTACTCAGTGGTAGGCCTGGTGATGAAGGGGGTGCTGGAGATGGTGCAGAACTTGTATCTGTCGTCAATGTTGGAGCTGCGTCATCTTTGAAGGAGGCCACTAAAAAGGGAAAGGTTCATAGGAAAGATAATGGAGTCAATGGGAGGGATGATATTGAGTCAAACAAGTCGAAGCCACATAAAGCTACCCCAAGTGAGTAATTTTTATACTAACCCATTCCCTGAATTTCTAGATTCTCGAATGATGGCTTAGTTTTAGTTATGTAGACCTTTGAATTATGAATCAGATGACGTAGTGTACTAATTCTACTAATACATTTTAAATGTGATCAATTATTCTGTTTTAGACCGTAAGGGGAGGAAAAAGCCAGAAAAGGATATGGAACAAGAAGCCATATTAGACGACGAGGATGTGTTTGCTTTTCATGAGTACCGTGTGTTCCACGCTCATGAGGGTGGAGCAGTCTATCCATCTTTGAGGAAAAAGTTTACACAGCGCAAAAAGGAAGCTTTAAATGATGAATGGGCACAATTGCGAATCAGCGTGGGGGGTATGTATGACATTATGGAAAATCAGGCACAAAAAAGTCAACCGGTGTCTTTAGTTTCAACGATGCCTGCAGCAGAGCTTGCAAACAAGGGTGGTTTTGATGGTCCAGATTATAATGTGGCGCCACCCTCAGTCAAGAATATGATAGTACTGAATAGTACTTCAAAAATGGACCTTGAGATTAGTCATCTTAAATTTGAATGTGGAATGAGTGCAAGTAAAGTGTCTTTGGAAGAGCAGGTTCTAAACAGACAGAAAAACATAAACCTTTGTGCCGTTTGTGGTGAGAAAGCAAACAGTAAATGTCAAGGTTGTATGGCTGCTGGGTACTGTAGTAAATCTCATCAAAAACAAGATTGGAAGGAACATCGTCCATTCTGCAACCTTTATGAAGTAGTCAAAGACCCTAACTTACCGGATCGCTTAATGCTCGTTGCGAAAACTGCTATCAAGCCCGGAGAAGTGATTCTTATTGAGAAGCCTTACTTCATGTCACCTTATTCTGATGACGAGTACTTAGGAACATTACGTTTTGAGACGGTTTCAAAAGAAAACCAAAACATGCCTGTTGGAAAGTACTCTTGTTGAAGAATATAGACAGTATATCTGCCCGAATTTCGCAGTTTGTCTTGGATGTAACATTTATTTGTGTGATGGAGATGTAGTTCCATGTAAGGACTGTGGGTGGCCAACTTGCGCAACCAATTGCAAACAGGTCTGCTTTTGTTTTAAATTTTCTCATGCGTGTCTGTAATTCAATTCAATTCAATTAACTGAACTGGTTATCTTAATTGTTTCTAAATATATGTACATAGTTGGATCGTCATCGAGAGTTGGAATGCCAATATTTTAAGACCAAACAAATTGACTATGAGGCTAGTAAAAAATTGGCTATATTGCCACCAAGAATCTATGGGGTGTTACGAGGACTACTTTTGCATAAAGAGGATCCAACGGTGTTACCATCAATGTTCAACGACGCTTCAAAAAAGATTTACTGTGATAAAAGTTGGAACTGTATGGATCGTTGCGCTACAGAATATTTCTTGGTCACTTTAAGAAATGTGTTCAAACTTGAGGATTTGACCTATGAGGAGGTCAATATTATTCTTGGACTTATCTACACTAAAGGAGTTTATGGTTCCTACCATTTGCGTGATGTGGAGGAGGGGTAAAATACACATATACATTAGCCTGTTTTTAATTGAATAAACATTCATTTCATGACTTATCTACACTAAAGGAGTTTATGGTTCCTACCATTTGCGTGATGTGGAGGAGGGGTAAAATACACATATACATTAGCCTGTTTTTAATTGAATAAATATTCATTTCATTAAGTAAATGTGAAAACTAATATTTTAATTGTAAATGACGTTCTGTTTTAGCCGCATGTACGGCATTTACCGGACTGCGTCTTACCTCAAGCATGCCAATATTGGTAACGTCTATGTAGTTCAAACATTTCCTCCTACCCTGCAAGTAATCGCTACAAGGGCCATCAAGAAAGGGGATGTTTTATACACTTCTATTGCAAGACAAATTCAGTTGTTCGAAACGTGCTATCAACATTCTCTCACAGACTATTTACAGGGTTTCCCATGTGATTGTCAATCCTGTGTCAAACTGAGCAATGAGGAAAAGCTTCTAACCGCTATTCGTTGTCTAAAATGCAAACGAAGAAGCCATGAAAGCTACTTAATGGTGGAGGATCCGGTCAACACAACGACATGTTGGAAATGCAAAAAGTGTGGATGTACAAAAACTGCTACACAGGTTCGTCAGATGGTCATCGATGCTCTGCAGGAAATCGACGTGATATCAAGTTCAAACTTCTGTAATCCTGTCCTCGCAGATTTCTATATTCGTAACGCTTTGGACAAATACAGATCAAAAGTATTTCATCCCTGGCACTTTCTGGTGAAATATGTGGAACTGCAGTTAATAGCACGCTTAATGATTAATGGACGAATAGATTCTTTGGATGCTACGGAAGTTGAAGGTGTAATTGAGTTGTTGAGTGATAGGATTAGTTTTTTGGCAAATTTTCTTCCTCAAATGCATAGTTCTATCAGTAAGTAAATACGAATCCAATTCAAATCTGAGTACGGGCTTAAAATTT
The DNA here is from genome assembly GCA_036507315.1 of Lepidocyrtus fimetarius. NCBI lineage: Eukaryota > Metazoa > Arthropoda > Collembola > Entomobryomorpha > Entomobryidae > Lepidocyrtus > Lepidocyrtus fimetarius. Next base: position 2,363 of record JAANSO010001677.1, on the reverse strand, counting down.
GAATCACACGTTATCGTAAAAAAATAATTATATTTAAATGTATTTCAGTTGCGTTAAAAGTAAGACTGGCTGTGGCATTGGGATTTCAGGCTGAGAAAATTATAATTCGATACGATGACATTCTGACCTATTTTCGGCGATTAGAGAACATTTACGTAGAAATCTCTGGACACTTTAATGACAATACAAGACGAAATGTGATACAAGGATATTTCCTGGCGTGTTGTCGAAATGTTCGTAGAATCATGAACGAAGTTGGGGAACATTACCACGGTCTGAGATATGCAGCTTACCATGCAAAGAGCCAACAACAACGCAAGCAGGCCCTGGGTTCAAAAGATTCTCGCAATCAAAATGGATTCTACGAACAAGAGAAGTATGGAGATATGGACTATGATCGAGCTTTAAGAATCCAGCGACTACAGTTGTTCAATGAGATTGAAAAAGAATACGAGAAGGAAAAGGATGATTAAAAATCTTAATCATCTGGAAATGATTTCACGTGAATGAATACATTATAAATCTAATTATTTGAACCTTTTTACTTATTATGATTAATTAAACAAATAAATGCTTCAAACCAGTAGTGTTATTTGCTGGTAGTAATTGGTATAATATGAAGCATTGCTACTGTATATATATTTGTTGAGTTTTAGATTTAATTTAATCGTTGGTAGAAAGTAATTTGGCTAAGTTTTTGATTCTTCTCATGTCTGGAAGTTATCCAACAATGAACTTTGTAAATACGCTGACTTGACTGGAAACTAGTTTTTGGTTCTGATTGATTGCGTTATAGAATTCAGCTTATGAGAATATTTTTTATATATTTATAGAAAAATTGCATGCCAATTCTATTATGTATTATTTATATCATCATGAATTTAGAAATGCTCCTTTTGATTTTGTTGCACTTTTTTAAAACCATTTTAGCTTTTTCAGGACACACCTACCTGTGTAAGTTATCAAATTATCAAATTGACTTGTTACTTAACAGGGATAACTGAATTTTAATTCTTTAACGGTCAATATTTCATTGTATATTTCTAGTATTACGTTCCTATTATTTTTTGCATTGTTCTTTTAATGCAGGAATTTTTTACGATGTACATTTTACATCTCCAAGTTTGGTTGCATAATATATATAGTGTGTGGATGATGTACTTTTGATTGAAATCCTATCTTTGTAGATTTGGATTTTAATTTAGTAATTAGTATTTATTAGGGTGTTTTCTTATTACTTTGCTATTAAATTTAACATATTGCTTTAAATGTTGAGTTGAGTATTTATCAGTTAGTGTATTAGGTATTAATGTAAATCGTAGGTTACATGATGTAACCTACATCCATCCGTTGGCATTCGTTTGTACTTTTGTATAAGTTAATGCGAGCGTTTAATAAATGGTTGTAAAAAAGTTACGCAGGTGTTTTTGTAGACGTAAAATGACATTTTCATCGCATTTTAGTTGATGAATTTACTGCGATACAAACATTTTTCTTCCTATGTTTGGATTTGGAATCGATAACCTCTAATGAAATGTCTAGTTGTTTATTGGGATGCGTAATTGAATATGTTTGTGTGCAGAGACTTCATAATTCACGACAGCATTTCACCTAGTTTGTATTGTTGTTTTGAATAGTTACGTACTTCCATTTGCGCTTGCACACTATATATAAGCCCTTTAATTTACCTATTATGCATGCGCAACATTTACTTTATTAGGGTAACCACATTCGAGTTTAATTTTATTATTGCTTTCTAATATGATTTACTGAGTGAACGACTTCCCCTCTGCTATTATGCAGACTGTCGACAAATACATCACCAACATCTGCTAAAAAATTGTCAAGTGTGGGACACTGCATGTAGAGACAAAAGTTGACTTTTTACCATTCTTGGTAGGAAGGGAATGCGTGGGCTTTTTACCTTCTTATTCATCATCATCACTTCAAATGACTATTATTTTCGGTGATTAATGGAACAAGCGTGGCATCCGGAGCTAAGCAAATATAGAAAGTTGTTGGCATGATCATATCATTATCTGCATTAAGGCATCTGTTTACATTTCAAGATTTCATTGACATTGCGGAGTGGTGTCACTAAAGCGTTTTATATCAAACTACGTATTATATAATGCTGAGTTCGAGTGACTCCACCACCTTGAAACCAGTCTAAAAACTTGCACGTTGAAATTAATGACCAAAAATCTGATTTTCATTTTATTTTGTCCATAATAGTTTAAAGAGATATGTAAAAACTGATTAGAAATGGATTGAACAATTGAGAAATCGTGCTTCAATCCATCATATCCCATTTCGCAGCAAGATACCAGCCAATTCTTCAGCTTTGTTGTCAACTTCTGTTT
>JAANSO010001676.1:0-15975 GCA_036507315.1 Lepidocyrtus fimetarius | reverse complement strand
AACTATAAAAGTGATGCATATAGTGAATTAGTAAAAGGAGCGTAGCATTAGCTTAAAACTTTGCATTTAATGAAGGAATCTTTACAAAATCTAATCACATTTAGCAAATAAGTCTATCACAAAGTAATATCACATTTGGGGTCTCCTATCGTAGCCAGAGCTCGTCACAGGTCATTGGAATGAAGTAGTTTTGTAAGCAAAAAGTTGTAGGATAAAAAGCGAAATAAAAAACGTATTATTATAATTTCTTCACAGAAAAGAGCATTCAACCTGGCTACTAGCATGATCCTTTGAAATATGATGATTACGATGAATATGTTTACTACAAAATTCTGTTGGATTTCTTATACCTGCAGATAATGATTAACAGAATACATTTTAAAGTTTTAACTGTTGTTAAAGTTGACTTGACCATAGAAGGTAACACGAACCTTGCCGTTTTTCTTTTTAGAATATTATTTTGAGAGAGCCAAGTTGAAATTCAAGATTTTTTTCAGCTTTTCTTATTCTCCCTTGCTGATTTTATTGCCTTGACAGGAGTTTCATAGCGAAAAGGGAGAGAGACCCTTCTTGGGGGCAAGAAGAAGCTCAAAATAAGAAGCATCTTGGATTTGATGGAAGAAAATGCCAAAGGGATTGAACTCTGATGCTTTAAACATGTTTAACGCTTTAATGATGTATTTTAAATGTTTAAAAGAAAAAAAACACAAAAGGAATGATTGATCTCGTGTAGAAAAAGCAGGAAGAAAGGATAAGCCGTGTGCATAAGTAAGTTAATTTGGAATTAGAAATTGATCGTTTTTTATCCTGTTTCATGATGGATTCGATGATGATTTTGATAAGAAGGAAATAAAATGGATTTTCCTCGTCTTGTCCTTCCCGAAGCAAGCAGTTTGAAAGCTGGTCATCATCATCAATGCTAATGCTTGTGATTATATGAAGCTGTCGTAGTAATTTAATAAATGGAAGGAAGAAAATGTATGAAATGCAAATTAAATGTTGTATAAAATAATAATGATCATCATTGTAACTCGTAAGAATAGTTTTTTGTAAATGAGTGAGCAAATAAATAGGCTTTAGAGCTTTGCAGTTGCCTTTGACGTAATAAAAATGGATTTTAAAAATGTATGAGTGATAAATTAGAGGCAAAGTTGTGTTTCCGGTTTTTGTCACTCTTTCTATCCCATTCAGAAAGCTCTTCTAAAGGCACAAAAAGCTGATTTGGCGTCTCTTTTGATCACTTTTACTTTCATTTTTATTAAGTAAACCCATGTTGGGGATTATGCATACAATCAGAGAATGTTTAAATCAGGAGAAGAAAGTGAAAAGAAAACGCGCAAGTTTAAAGTAAGTATTACATTTGTATTAGATTGGTCTGACAAGAATTTTGCCCACATATACTAGCGGAAACATGTATAAATGTATTTAAGGCTCAAACCTTACTAAGAAATGAAAAACTCTAAAACAAGGAATGATTATTATAATAAGCTTAATTCATTTTATAAACATGCAATTGAGAGAAAATAACAAGAGTAAAAATGGTCAGTGTAATCATCAAAGCAATTCTTTCGCAATAGAATTGACCTTACTCAACTCTCAATCAAATCTCAATTGCTTTTAAATAAAGTACTTTAAAAATTATTCCTAATTTATTCTGTACCTATGAATTAGTAAATAACAAGATTTTTATTTACTGTGTACGTGATTGACTCATTTTTAATGACTACTGATCTAATTTTCCAGATAGGAATTGAGTATTTATTTAGTATAAATTGCCAACGAATTGCAAAACACTTACAAAAATGTATAAAGGATGTGCTTATCTTGAGAATTTGTAACATTTTTTCATTCCTTTCAAACCTAAGCATGACGTATGTTTACAACGTCAACTGGAAGCTAATTAGTCTGGACTGCACTTACCATACTGACCCCATATAATGTTTTGGAAAAATAATTAAGCGATTGCAATTTATTTTGTATGTCCACTTTACACGCGTTTTTGATGATAAAAATTTGCTACACACATGCCAAAACCATTGCTCATATCATTTTGTTCTGCATTATCACTGTCATTGTCACACCCAGATCATATGTCTAGGTAAGTAATTGCTAGTAGTTTTTACAGAAAATGTCAATTTACACGCGAGACATTTCAAGCTTATCAAATTAACAGAGAAGAGATAAGCCTTTTATTTAAAAAATCCATTCATTATGGAGAAATAAATTTAAGCAAATTGTATTCCAGTCTTAGACAGGTGTTGGGAAGTCATAAGCAAGGAAAACGGTTACTAAAAATTGGAACAAAATGTTTACATTAGATGAACGTGAAAAAATTGACGAGCTTCGAAAACGCGTGAAAGACGAGCTTGTAACAGAGGAACAACACTCAGACTACTTCATAATTAGATGGCTTCGAGCCCGCTCAATGAATCTGGACAAGGCGGAGGAAATGCTTCGTAAATCTTTAAAATGGAGGAAGGAAATAGGCGCTGATACTCTCCTTCAAACTGTAACAGTTCCAGAAAAGCCCAAAAAGCTTTTTATGTTTGGAACGTTTGGAGAAGATAAGGACGGACATCCAATTATTATTCTTCCTGGAGGAAGACACGCTCCTCATCATAAATGGAGCTTGGAAGAGTATGATAAGGATACGCTGATGAAATGGAACGCCCATTTCATGGAAAGAATAATGGAGCATATTAAACTCCAAAGAGAAAAGACTGGAAAGCCAATTTACAGATACCATGAAGTTCTTGACATGGAAGGATATACTTATCGAGCTTTTATGGACAAGCAGAGTGTGGAGTACATTATAGAGATTCAGAAAATGTTTGATGACAATTACCCAGAAGTTTTGAAGACAGTTACAATTATCAACGCGCCAAGGATATTTCCCTTGTTGTTTGCCGCGCTGAAACCACTCCTTCCTAAGGAAACTCTAGAGAAAATTACGATTTACGGGTCAAATGAAGCAGAGTGGATGGAGGCACTAAAGAAGTTGGGATTCCCTGAGGAAAGGATCCCACCGAGATGGGGAGGGACTATGAAAGGGTCGGATGAGTTTTGCTCTCAAGAAAAGGATTGCTGGTTTGATGCGCCGATTCCTTTAAAACATTTTAAAGAAGGTAAATATACATCATTAGGTTGGAAAAGATTTGTAATAAATCACTCTAAAATTCCCTACGGCATTGTATTAAAATATATAATATTTTAGTTCCTGAAGCAGATGAAGAAGGTTATTTCACAGTTAAAGTTGGGGCTCGGGATAAACTTGAGCTAAAATTCCCCTCCACCCCTGAAAACAACAATGGAGGATGTACGGCATCCTGGAAATTTAAAACTGAGAGTGGAGACATCAATTTTCAATTGAGTTTTATTAAAGATGCAGAAGAAGATGAAGTTATTGTCGTCCCAATGAAAAGAGTAGATGCAGAGCGAGAAGTTCAGCAAGGTTATAGCACTAAACATGGGAAAGGAACTTTTGTTTTCCTCTTTGATAATGGCTACAGTTTCTTCAAATCGAAAATGCTGAAATATCAAATTGATTTGGCGTAAGTTTCTTGAAACGAGAAACGTTATATTGTAAGCTAATTAAATTTTTAAGACTTCCGCGTGCATGTGCAGAGCTTATTTTTAAGGTTTAAATAAATATTTCGAATAACTGTAGAATAAATTACGCAATGATGAAATCAATCTGAATTTTAGTTTATTTTCCGCTATTTTAATTTATTGCTGATTCATAACGCTTCCAATGCAGATGTAGGCTTGGTGTTTAAGCAATTTAATGTACATTAAAGAAGCGCATGCAATGTTACGTGACAAAAGGATATAACCCGAATTTAATTGCATCTTATATAGATTATGTACCGTTTTTATTTCATGCCATTCCATATTTCTTTGAGATAGCTCCTAACAATGGAAAGAAATGATGCAAGAGGAGACACAAATTTAAAGTTAAGAGGAATTTTTATAATTGTTGCATTGAACTTAATTCTTAAGACAATTTCGCAGGATTGAAGATGACGAATGATATGACATGGATAAGCATTTTAAAAGTTCCTTAAAATAAAGTTCCCACGATATTAAAGTGGTGAAGTATGAAATAAATATGAAAGAAATAGATTTTGAATAGGTTCTGAAGTGCATAAAGCTTTTATAATCCATGAGCATGCAACAAGTTTCATAAGTATTAGGTAATTCAAGATGGAAGAGTAACTGATAATTTTCGTATAAAAGCCCACTTTTTGTCCATAATAGCTTCTTCCTATCTGGAACCTAACTTAAAATCCAGCCATTAAAATTTTAAAATCTTTGTTAGTAGCATATAGAGCCAGATCAAGATTCAAGATTTTTTACTGTAAAGATTGTCAAGTTTTCTAAAACTTTTGTTTGTATAGCTGAGAAAATTTTTCACAAATTAAACTTTTTTAATGATTAAAGATAATAATTGACTGGGGCTGAGAGAGTTAACGAATCAGTTGATATTTTTAAGAGCCACGCGATTTACTTGAAGNTACTTGAAGTTGAAGTGAGACAATGACAGGGAGACGATTTTTCATTTGATTCTTCTTCTGCAAGAAAATAAAAGTCTTTAAACAAACGTGGGAAAAAATGAGTGGAGAAATCATATTCAATTGTATTATTATCCTCCTCTATGATAGCATGTGAACGCTCTACATTTTCATTCTTAGTTTTTGCTCTTTTGCTTCAAAAATTGCAATTTAATAAAACTCAGTTTTCTCAGGGTGAGCACTGCAAAAAGTAAACTTGAGCTTATCTACAAACAAGAAGGGTGATGTTTGCTTGTAAACTCAAGTGGCTATATCAGAAAATCACAGCAAGTTTTGAATCCTTTTAACATGCGTTGCAATTACAAATGGAAGTGGATGGGATTTTAAAAGTGAAATTAAACTAATTTTAACTACATAGCTTGTGAAAAAACGATATCGTTTGAAGTTTCATTCATTCAGAAAAGAGTCAATGCGTAGGTGGCGGTTGTTTGTATTTGAATCTTGACTTTTAAACTGTGACAAACGCTAATAAACAGAGTTAAAGGTTTTAACTTAAAACCCTGGACAAAGGGAAGCAGTCGTGTTTAAGCAGTGACTTGAGAAACGTGAATAGCAAAAGATAGCATTGTACAACAAAATGGGAAGTATTAACTTGAATTGCCAACGTTTTAGGGGATTATTGTAGAAATCTTGAAGTGAATATGGATTACTTCTAATTTCCATTTTTCATCCTATTAACTTTAAAATTTTTCTAAAAGAATTGGTCCAAGAAGTATTTTTGTAAGCCATGTATAATGCATTTGTTTTCTTCTTGCTCAAACTGTCCTTGATCGCATTGGGATTTTGCTTTTTGGTTGTGGTCTTCTGTGTGGTAATAGTGCTCAAGTGGCATCGCAAGTCCAAGGAAATGAAGCGCAGGTGAGTATAAATATCGTATTCTTAAGTTGTTGTTAGTTTATTTCAAATTAGGCTGACGATTTTTTATTTTCCGTTATCAGAAGGAAATCAAAAGTTAATTAGTATTATTGACGTTGAGTAAAGAAATACACAAACGTCATCTGTTTAATTATGTAATCGGGTTTATTTACACCTACCTGTTCACACGTCGGATCTGGAAAAGATTGCTTTATTTGTTAAGATTGCAATTAATTACTTCAAGGAAGAATTAATATTTCTCGCCGGTTGTATCTGAAAAAAGTTGAAGGAGGAAAAACTGGATGTTTTTAGTTTTAAGGACAAGTACTCAAAGTTCAGTCTAAATCCACCGAATTTTATGCAATTTTTCATAAAAATTTGAAAATTTTAGATTTAAATATTTGCATTCAAAATTCTTACCCGAATTGATATGAATACAGTGTTTACCAAATTCCTACCTATGCACAATTTCATAAACACTGCATATAAATAATGTTTTTGACGTATTACTTGATACTTTGCAAGTGAATGGCTAACCTTATTATTGGTTCCCACTATAGAGCTATGGTTTAATTCTTCCAAATGTTATGTCATGTCTGTCTACCATCATTTAATTTCATTATCCTCATTCAAGTAACAAAGTTTAAAAGTAGCACTAGAACAATTTAAGGAAAATAACAATTCCAGCATTTAAAACTAGACTCTCAAGGTAATTATCCTACAAAACCTCAAAATATTTTTTCTCATAATAATAATAATTTCATAATAGTAACGACGATGTGGATGACTTTGTGTAGTTATCATAGTCGCAGACCTACCACTTATAAACATATTTTTGCAAAAATATTATGCCTCCTCCGTAATTTTTTAATAAGCTCAATTTAATTTTTTCACGTAACCAAATCAAATATAGTTTTAAAGGTTTCTCCTCACATAGTTAACATTGTCTAAGAAAAGGTGAATCATGAAACTATAAAAAATGATGTTATTCCTTCTGTGTCTGGTTCTTAATTATTTTTTTGAGTAATTATCCGTTTTCAAAAAAACAATGAATACCTCCGCATGGCTTACTGCAAAATAGCAATCTGATTTTATAGAGAGGATTGTTATAGAATCAAGAATTCTCTTGCTAAATTGTTAGAATTCTCTTAATTGTAATGAATGAGTGAGTAATGAAGTGAGCCCTTAAAGCAATCGTTAAGAAAAGTCACTATTTTAAAAGCTTGTTTAATATTCTCATATCGTAATATCTTTGCATAGTTAAATTTATGTGAAAAAGGTCGCTGACCACAGCAACTTTGAGAAGATCAAAAGCCAAAGTAAATTCACTTTTGTTTAAAAACTCATCATTGCAATGCCATGATTGTCAAGTGAAAAAATTAGGTAGGACTTGACTAACAAACAACTGAGCAACTTTAGTTTGCAAAAAAGACGTTTTTTATGTTTTAGCTTATTATAACGATCATTATTATGATCCTCTTTGTTTTCATATGTTGTTTTTGTTACTGTTTTGTAAGTTTTGAAGAATGAGAAAAAAGCCGCCACCGCAGCAGCCGTTGTTACGTTTTTTATGCTTTAGCTTATTATAACGATCATTATTATGATCCTCTTTGTTTTCATATGTTGTTTTTGTTACTGTTTTGTAAGTTTTGAAGAATGAGAAAAAAGCCGCCACCGCAGCAGCCGTTGTAATTGTCAGTTAAAGTCGTAACTGTTAAGAAAAAGGAGAGAAAAATAAATAAATGTTCAAGTTGGGGTTGAAATTGAGTAGAGGAGGATGAAGAGAGGGAGAAGGGGTTGAAGACAAGTCCTAGTCAAACAACTTATCCTTACACATACATGGGCAAGGAGATAATAAAGTCCATTCATATTATCACGATGATAGTGATGACGATTATTATCAGAGCGTGCTTATATTTGTTTTCAAACATAAATTACAAATTCCTTTTAAAAACGAATGAAAAAACAAGTCAAAGCTTTAGCTCTGACTCATTCTCATTTACACTACTGACCAAGTGACCAAAAACATGTCTTTAATTTTTTACCCAGCAAAAAAGGTTTATGATGATGTTGATGATGGTGCAATAGCTAAAATGCAATAATTTGCATAAAAACGCAAGTAAAAGGGAGCGATAGACTATGTCGATGATAATGAGATAGAAGGGATGGAAATATGTTTTATTATAAACTAATCATAAAAATTTGTATAAGAAGGGTTGAAGAAAATTAAACGTTGTTGGATTTGAGTCTACGTTTTTAGTGACACACGGCACGGGAATAATTTGCAATGCATGTATATGGAAAACAGCTAAAGCTTAGACAATAATCATGTAAGATAGACACAGGAGACATGAGATGGATGAGTGTGCGTGATTGAAAATTGTTCGAAAATGCAATTATAGTTTTTGTGAGAAAAATAAGGTGCAGGTATTGCCAAGTCTAGCCTGGGGACTTGGGATTTGAATTGGGTTTGGGGAGAAGACGAAAGGCGAGGGCAAGGTACTCGAACTATTGATTATTATGAGATTGGAGTATTGCGTGGTTAATTGATGATAATAATAAACTTTAATGTTTCGCATTTGAATATTATTTAAAGAAAAAAGTATTACATTTAATTCCCTTGTTTATTTTTTGTAAAAGGGATGATTTTACTTTGGCTTTTTTGGATGATTAATGAAATGGTGGCGATGAAATTTAAAAGTATGTTCTTTTGAAGAAAAGCAATGGGTAAAAAATTCCAAACATTGAATAGGACGTAACCCAAAAGATGTTTTAAAATACAAATGAGACTCTGACTTGAACATAATTATTTGAAACTTTGTCAATGAATGTTTTAACTTTTAAGCATAGAGTTACTACGGTGCACATTTCATCACTCTATAACTAAAATTTCATTAAACTTGACCCAACTCATATTGAGTTCTTAAATAGCGGGGTTTTTTATTAAAAACAAAAATTAGCTTCTTTGTTTAACACAAAACTTTATTCAAACCGTATTGACAGCCATTAGCAGCCTTCTTTTTGTTTGATTTTAAAAATTGATGTCGTTTTTGTGAAATATACTGCTGCTAGTCGATGCCGGCGATACAGCGCTTTACCAACATTATAATAACTAAATTATAATTATGATTTATAATGTATGCCTTCACAATTGAAATTAAAATGCTGCTGGTGCTTGCTCATGTTTTCTGTGTTATCTCTCCTCGCCCATTCTGTATGATGATGTAAGATAAGGACTTTTGATATGGGTGGGGATTATCATGCAAGAGCACTGCCTCTTCTTCAAAAAATTTCAAAGTAAAAAGCAACCTTCGCATTGCACTTTTGAACTAGCTTTTGTCATTTGCAGAATAATGTGAAAAAGAGGATTTGTATTTTAAAAAATAAAAGTGGTTATGAAAAGGAAGAGAAAGTGTACTACTAGGTTAATGCCAAGAATATGTCTTAAGTTATCATTATTCATTATTATCATCATGATGAACATAATCATAATAATAATATGACCACATCACATTATAATCCTTTTCTTTGTTTTGCATATCATTTTACATGTGACGAAGGAGTTAAAAAACAATAAAAACGAAAAGGACTTTACAAAAACTGTAAACATAAATCCAATTTTTATGTAAAAAAAGTTTTTGCAACTTTTCTTTTAAAATGATGATGATACGATGGATTAAACATTTTTGTTGGTTAAACGTTGATTTAATGAACTGTGTCGAGCCGAATGATTTTAAAGAGATTAAGCACTCCGCTTTGCTATGAAGGACATTTAACTTTTAAGGAGGATCTTTTTAAAAGGATTTAAAAAGGGAAAGGTGAACTTTAGTGAGAGTAAAGCTGATCTTTTTCAATTTTTAAACTTACTAAAAGACAAACATGAGCTTAAAACCATAATCATATATCAATTTTTATTCTTAAATTTAAAAAGTGGTGTTTTCACAAAGAAGACTTTGAGTGGGCTTTGTTTTTGACGATTTTATGATGTTGGTGGTGGTGGCATGGATGATGATTTAAGCTTGAAAAAAGAGACATGACATGAGTTTAAAGTTTAACGGACTTTGTTAAGCGTTTAAAAGCTATGCAATAGTTTTGAAAAGGAATGTAAAAAATAAGAAGGTGAAGGATATTTGGATTCTTTGCAAGGGATTTTTATGAGTGTTCATGTGTGTGTTCAAAGAAGTAAATATTGTGGAAGAAGCTGTCAAGCAACTTTCGATTTCATAGCTGAAGCTGAATAATAGTTGTTATAATATTGAATTAAAGTTGAGGTTGAAAAGGAGTTCAACAATCCTTTTAGGCATGAAGAAAAAAGAAGACAAGAGATGATAACGTTTTGCAACTTTGAAAATTGAAAACTAAAAACGTACTACTGATCAACTGATCTGATGACTTATATTGCACTTTTTGCTTTAAAAAGTGGTCGTACAGGTTGGAGGAAAAGAGGAGTTGCGTGGTTGTAAAATGTAAGAAGGGAGCAAGAAAAAAAGAAGACTTATTGTCATTATTATCAGTTACGATAAGCTTTGTTTGGGTATTTAATAAAAGGTTTGGGTGATCATTGAACCCTGTGATATACTCCACGTGAGATATGAATTTATAATGAACTTGAAATCACAAAAAAGTTTAGTTTTTATTTAAATACAAATAATGCTTCAAACACTTTTGTCTGTACAAAAGATCTATTGACGAATTAAATTTTATGACAAATTACTATTTTTTAAACCTTATTCCGAAATTTAATAGACATTTTGCATAAATCACGCAGGCTAAATAATTAATGATTCCTTGGAAGCCTTACTATTAGTACTTGTGGTAAGACCCTCATGCGTCCATTCTAAAATATTACTACGGCATTTACTCATTTTAATATCATTCAAGTGAATGTAGTTATGCGTAAGTTAATTATAGTTGTGTAGCAGTTTTTGGTGAATTGCTTATCGCTTGACCACTTTTCTTAAATATATTTAAAGATTATTTTTGCAAGAAGACTAACAGAAGGACGTTTTCCTCTGATATGAATGGGTAGACGTGTTGTAGGGATGGCTATGATGATGACAATGAAAGGTTTCCTCTTCTTTTCATTTCATTGCCTAAAATCACGCTCAAATTAATTTTCGCAATTCTTTGCAATATGCAGTAATTAATAAAGAATTTTGCTTGTTTGCAACAAACAATTAGCGTTATGAAAACAAACAGAATACCAAAAATAGCTGCTGACAATTATCCATAAAAAAGACAACAATCAAGCTTTGTTTAGCTTCATCTTATCATGCGTCTTCTTCATCTTTATACACCAAACCTTTGCACTTGAGTAGATCAACATTAATTGTATTTCCGTATGAAGGCACGAAAAGGAAAAAGAGATTAAGCATCCTTCCTTATTATGTAACCCCAACTCATGTTTTAACATAATCATCATGTAATAGGAAGTAAATTGGTACTTTTATGTAAAAATCTATTCTTGTTCAAAATCAAACTTATTTATGAGCCTAAAATTAAAAGTGAAGGCTCATGAATCTCAAGGGTCTGTGGGATCCCTTTTCTGTAACAAAAACAATAATAGAAATTAAGCAAGAGACGAAGTCACATAGCCACCTTGCACAAACGTCATTTAAAGTCACATACGCGGGGCTGCCAAGTGAGAGAGCAAACATTAAGCCTAAAAACGAAAGATTGTTAACTAAACTTATTATGATTATGATAATCATAATCACGATAGAATTGAATTATGCAGTAAAGCATTATTTGACATGACAGTCACCGTCACCGTAGCCAGCCACCACTTCACAGTTAAAAGTAGAGTGAAGAGTGAACCATAGAGCAAAAAAGGGAGCTTCTACTTTTAAAAGCTTAGAATTTGAAAAAGGATTGGTTGGCTGTTGGCTTCATTTTATGGTTTCGCTACTTTAAAAATCTAAATAGCCTCAATCTTCTTAATATTATTCGACTACGACAATCATTATCGTCATCATCATCGCCAGCGTCAAAAACATTATTCCAACTGCACAACGGACAGTCACGGAAATTCCCTTTTTCTTCGTTTGTAAAATTTATTTAAAATTGAAATTGTTACGTTTTTGTTGAGAAGGCAGTTTTGAAGAAAGAATGAGGACAAAAGAGGGGACGCAGGCACCAAACACATAAATGAAGTGCAATAAAAGGTACTAAAAGATAAAAAGGCTACAAAATAACATTGCGTTGGGGAGCCGCTTTTGCTTGCAGTGTTCCAATTTCTATTTGCACAAAAAATTCCTCAATTCTTTAACAATTTTTGCAACATCTTTCTTCAAAGTGAATCCTGAATCCACTTGAGTTGGGGATTTTAGTTTTTGAAAACGCTTTGTGAGAAAATGTGAAGATTTCTGATTCTGAGAAAAATTGAAACTTTCTTCTTTTTGGGACTTTCTGTGACAAAACTTGTGCTTAAATATCCTTATCATGAGAAATATTAATGATGAGTGAACTGTTAGAAATCCTTTTGGTGGCATTTTGCGGACTAGTTTTAGTGTTTGCATTGCTCTTCATTGGGTGTTGGTGCGTCGTGGCGTGTGCCTTTTACTGTTTGAAACGTTTTTACAAAAAGACGGTAAACTTGGACTCCATGGTCTCCGCTATGACTTTAACTTCCGCCTCTTCATCTTCAGATGGCAACAACAGCGAGTTGGGGGATGAGTTTGGGAGTGATGTTGAGTAAGAGTTATTTTTCTTACAACTTGGTCTTGTCATTAAATTTTACAATAATAATAATCAAAATCGTTATTACCATCATTCCTTTATCCCTTCATCATCCTTTTGCCCTTTCCTCTTATTTTCTAGACAAGTTTCATACAAGTTTTGCAATTTCGTAAAAAGTAAAAACATACGCTTAAATACTTTGTTGAGTGAGTCGTGAATAGGTATAATAAAAAATTACATTTTAAGGGATAACCATCATCATCGTCATCATGTTGACGATGAATAATAATCAGTAAAGTAGTAATAATCCTACTGACCAAGTAAGTATTTGAGTGAGTGACCAGACCAGGCCATACCTTAGCTATAAGATGTAATAAAAAAAGGAAAAAAGAACCGAAGGGGTCATTACTACTTTTTCTTGATAAACATGTGAATAATATTTAAAATTGCATATTATCTTTTCAATCCTCATGTGTAGCTTTTTTAATAGAAGTTGAATGAGTTTGAGAGTTGTTTTTGTTCATCACACATCACACACAGGGATCAGAGAGTGGATTTTTTCTTGTTTTTTATTCTTTCGTATTAAAAATTGTTAAAATGGTCAAGTGAAGTCAAGTCATATAAGTACTCGGGTTATCGTCATATAATTGCATTTGTCAAGACATATTGCATATTATCTATGAACTTTGCAGATGTTGCTGATGATGATTATGATGATGAAGGTATTTTGTTCTGTTGTTGAAAAAGTTGCTGCTAATCTTAACTTGTAGAACAAGCTTATCATCAGTAAAATTCAAACCTGCCAAGGAAAACTACCACTTAAGTTGATTCTTCTGAATAAGAAGAAGGGGACAAGATATAAAACTAATTTGTAGTCAGTCAGCAAAAGGAAGTATTTTCTTGTTCAGAGAGAGAGGATTTCACAACTTTCGATTTCATCTTGTCTTCGTTTCTAAAAAATTAACTAATTTTTTGCTTTTCTTAATTTTGTGAACAGATCTCGTGTCTACGCATCTCATAGCGCGCAGGGATATTTGGAATCGCTAGAAACTGGTTCTGCAGCTGCATCGATGATGATGATGAGAGGAGCTTCTACAACAGCTAACAACCCTGTTGAGTCTCATTATCAGTCTTTGGCAGGGAGGATGGAAACCGGTATGTCACGTAATCATCATCGACTTCATCATCATCATTTTCATCAGGGCAACGATTCCTTAGCAATGGACTTGAGGAAAGTGAAAGTGGCCAGTGAAGATATTCCACCTCAGTATGAAACCTTGAGCCCGCCTACGTACGAGTCACTGTTTCCGGAGGAGGAGAATCAGTCCATGATTATGATGGCGCAACATTTTGTTGAATGCGTTACAATTAATGAAATTAGTAGCGGTAACAGTAAAGAAATCTGTGATGTTCCATGCAGTAGCAACAGTAGTAGTAGTGACAATAGTGGAAATAATCCAGGGATTAGATAGTAATTTCATGATTTAATTTTATCTAACCTTATTAAGTAATCAATTTTAGCATATGCTATTTGCGATCTCATTTGCTAATCCAAAAAAGCTAAGCTATGAATAGTTTTGGAATGATTCAATGATAATAATGATGATGGAAATGAATGTCTTTTCTACTAATTTTTAACTTTTTCATAACCGATTTGTCAACCTTTATTCCTCTCAACATTTCTAATGCGTTTGTAACAAATTAATTTATAGAATACGTTAAGTAGGTTTTAGCACATTTAAAATTATTGAAAAATGAAATAAATGCTTATACCATTTATATGTAAGTCAACAATACTTTGTGTATTAAGTGAAAAATGTTAATTAAGTCATAATAATATGTAAACTTTATAATAATGTTTAAATGTTTATCTAATTGGACTAAAGAACATGATAATATTATTTCCAATTACAAAACTTCAATTAGATTTGTACCATTTGTATTTAAACATAACACGTTATATATTACATACTATATAATACATAGTACAGACTGAGAATTAAATAATAACCCATCAAAATTACAGTCTTAATTCATTTTAATTTTAATTGTTTAGCGAAACAATAATTGACAATGAAAATGAACATTATTTTTTTCCAACTACGCATAAATTTATCTAACGACTGAATCGAACATTCTAAATTAGACGGTAAAGATAGTTATTCAATTCGAAATTAACAGACCTGCTAATATCCTGCAAAGTATCATAGTCCAACAAACATTTGTATTTTTGATTTCCGCTGGAATCTTCACCGAGATGCTGCACAAGTTTGTTTTGACATAGGGTTGACAACAAAGTCATAAAGCTGATGTTTCTGTTCTTATTCACCGCTTGCTCGTCACAGTAACTTTGAATACTGCTGAAAATTGCCTGCAATCTGTTCAGTTCGAAAGATTTAGCAACTACGGTAATATCAGTCTTCATTCCGGCATTATTTGCTCGAGATTTCTTCCCCTTTCCAGTTTTCCCCTTCACAAAGAACCGCTTGTCTGAGGAAGGCGGATTGTGTGTTGCCAAATACGAAGCGATGAGTAAAAGCTTAGCATTCAAAGGCATTTCAAGTCCCTTATTTGAAAATTGTTGAGAATTTTTATCAGATCCCCCTGGTTGAACGGTAGTGACGGAGGTGTTCATCTCAAAAAACTGATCTTTTAACTGAGGTTCCAAACTCTTCCAAAGTTTAGTTAGGTTATAATCAGTTGACTTGTTTACAAGCTCTTGGAACTCCTTCCAGTGGGTTTGAGTAAGTCTTTGAAGTTTTCGTAGGTCTCGGCAAACAAAGAAGAACATTTGCACAATCATCTTTACGTAAAAGTCGTAGGAATTATCGCCCTTACTGGAAAGAACTGAAGAGAGCCTTAGTTTTTGTTTAATCAAGATCTGAGTAAGTTCTTCTTGAGTATACTGCGGAAAATAGATTGGAAGGATGGCGTGTTCTGTCAGAGAAGGCGTAAATCGAATGAATGGCAAGTTGGACATAAGAACGACGCAGATGTCGGCTTGAGTAATATCTTGGAGGGACACCAAAAACTGCAAAATGTCTTCATTTTCACCTCGGAGAGACTCAGCACCTTCAACAATGATGATGACTTGCAGATGTTGATTTCTAAAAATTAAAATATGCAGTTGGTTACATAAAACATTAAAAATAGTTCCTTTTTCTTTCAAATATACATTTAAAGATAGGATTGTTCTTAAATCATAATTTCATTCAATTACTTCTTATTTTCCAACTCGAAATACAAACAGAAATTGGAATATAAGGAACGGAGAGTGTCACACTTAAATTTCGGCCCCAATTCCTTCCCACTGCTGCTTACTAACTGCTTCACAATAGTTTCAAAGAACGCCCTCCTTCCACAGAGTATTTCAGACGAATGAATCTTAATCTGGTGTATCCCAGTCCCTTCCAAAGCCTTCTGCAAAGTATAAGATTTCCCAGAAGAAGATGCACCCCAAAGGAACACTGCTCTGGGTAACGCCTGCTCAGGTGAATGTCCTAAAGCTGCCTTTAGTAATTTAAACTGCTTTTCTCGAGCTACAACAACCTCAGTCTCATCTGGCTTGTTGTATACAAAAGTCACCAAACCATTAGGTAAAATCTTGAATGGAGAAGGACCAGGATCCCTTTGCTGGGGTTGATCTTGTCGCTGCATAGAATTCTCCGGGGATACATCCTGTCTCAATGACTTTGCAGGACTGGTACTACCACCACCTAATAATTAAATACAAACTTTAATACCTGTTTGACACAATTTTATGCAATACAATTAATTAAACTACCTTTCTGCTCCTTTTCCTGCTCATTTCCAATAATTTTCCTCTTCTTTGGTGGCACATTCCTGTTCAAGCCCGTTGCTGTCGAAGCCC
>JAANSO010001675.1:0-15976 GCA_036507315.1 Lepidocyrtus fimetarius | reverse complement strand
TAAAAGTTTAAACAACCAGTTCAAAGTCATATTATTGCGCATTTTGGTTTGAAGTGACAAAAGTCATAAAAACTTGGTTAGTAATTCTTCTTTTATTGGTTATTGCTGCATATTATGCAACTATTTGGTCACGGCACTGCAAGCCGAGGTTGTATGAAATCTTTAAAATGCAAAATTTCAAGGTTAAGTTTGCAAATTTATATATTCATGTGACGCTGTTACAAGATGTCAACCCTTATGAATAATGGAAGATGGGAAATGAATGTAGGTATTTAAAAGTTGAAAGACATTTGCAAAAACCAACCTGCAAGTCCACAAATTTTAGATGCGTTAGGTTGAAATTGGGATCTTGGAAAAAAAGAATGTTGTTATTCCACAAGTCTCCATGATTTAGCACATACAGCAAATGCGGTTGTTCCACAACATCACACATAGTAGAAAATGCCTTTGTCGTATATTTCACCAATTTCTTATACGTAGCCGAGCTTCCTTGTAATTTGCTATCCTGTGCAAAATAATAATAATGTGTTACAAACATATTATGCAATTTCTTCAAAAGGTTGGTGCTTGGACGGTAAAAATTTAACTATGAAACAAGACGAAAACATGTCATGTCATGCAATTTCATTTTAATAATAATAACATTGATCCAGACAACTTTGATTAATGCAGAGAGAAATGTTTTTTTACTTTGAGCAGACGACAGAGTTTGGAAAGTATTGAGTCAATCATGAGAGTGTTGATATCAGCTCCTATTCCCTCCCGGTTCATCATTCTTTCCCGAGTGTGAGGAAATTTGGCCTTGAATCCTTCTAATCCCATGTCTTGGATTAATGCATAGGAAGCAGAATGAAATTTGGCCAAATGGGAAACCACCAGACTAGAATTAAAAAATAGGCATAAATTATTTCCTGTATGTGGATCATAAAAGATCCTACAAAGTGTTTTCTTCAAAATTACAGTTTGAAAAAATACAAACAAACAAGTTAAAATTCCAGTTTCAAGTAGAAATTAATTTTATGACGGGCAATGCTTGGATATTTTATTTAAATGCATAATTTTTACAAGAAGAGCAAAGTACACCAAACAGTGAGACGAAGCCTAAATTACTTTTATACATAAATTTGACTGTGACATGTTGACATATTTATATTGACCCAGTTAGATATGCAAGGTAAATGATGACAATCGCAATTTTAGCTGAATGCAAACAAACGTGTTGGTTTTACTTGTTATAGTGCGTGGAAACAACAAATAAATCAAAAAATTCACGCACATTTGTTACACTTTTTTAAATATAGATATTTTTTACGCAAAGCATGCATCGGGATCCTCAATGATTAAATAATTATTTTAATAGGCAAAAGTTTGTTGTGCATTTACCTTGCCTCGTGTAAAGAGTGGCGCTTTGTCCTGTCGAGCATAATATAGTTCTGTCTAATGAGGTTTTCCATGATAATTTCCTGCTCTCCGACATAAAAAATGGCAGGAAACATGTCTAGTAACTTGGTTGACCTAAAAACGAAAAAGATCAGTACTATAAAACTCGTACTCATTAATCAACAGAGGATACAATGTCGCCTGCAAAGTATTTATCTAGTGACAAATCAACAAGTTCTTTTTTTAAATGAACCTTGAAAGACCTTGCAATTGCTAAGTAATGCTTTTTGTTTTGCAAACCGCGTGAATTTCTACTGAAAAGATATACGTCGAGTCGGCGTACATCAAAGGAAGGAAAACAAAATGTCATTTATAAAACAATCAATCCATCTATTTTGTCCACACTACTATAAGGTAACCTTATGTAGCGGGAGACATTGCTTTGATAGCAATTTTGAGTGGAAAATTAGTTTAAATAAATAATCTATAAGCTAATTTCTTCTTTCATCTTACCCCAATCTGGAGATGCACAATTTCTCCAATGCTGGCATGACTTGAGTATACACATTGGACTCCTTGTCGAATAAGCTGTAATCATTTTCTTCTTTGATTTCTGCATTGTCTTTTAATTTTTTGACAAACAATTCCAATTTGCTTTCCTTTGACTCTGCTGGAAATTGAACCGTAACAAATTTGCAAATACTTGTAAAATGGACTGGTAATTCTGGTTCAACTTCAACTTCAACGTCAACCACAGAATGAGCAATGTTATTCGCTTTTAATATATGATTTAATTTTTCATGGTTAACTTCTCCAGTTTTGCAGTCCACTAACGGACCATCACAGATCTTTTTGTTCTTCATCATTCTCTATATTCTTAAATCACGGTAACATGAACGATCACGGGCAATGGGGCAATATGATAAACGTCTTTCAATCACTGGAGTATTTAACTAATTCAGTATTTTTTCTCAATAGCCAATTGATGATTGAACGGTTGTTGTTTACTTGAATAAGGACAAGAGCAAACTGAAGTTTTAGCTAATAAATATGTGGATATTAGAGTGGTAAGAGTGACCAACTAGTGAGAATAAAGGCTTGAATCTGAATGAGACAAAGCTACGACCGAAAGTGAAACTGAACCAGAGAAGAACCAACATCCTACTACCCGATTAACATGTTGATACCACAACAACAACTCCTTAGAAAATACATGACTGCTTGCTGAACCGGCGGTGAAAACTTTTTGCTTAAACGTATTAAAACCATTCATCAAAAGGACAACGTCAGTCACGTCTACATGAATTTCTATGAGTTAAATAATGCAAGCACACAGGGGAGATTCTACAATGTTACTTGTTGACATTTACCTAGTTTGAGAACTGGACCTGACTAGCACTATACTTAATTGACTGACTACTATTATTGGACAAGCTTTAACACTTGCTTGTATTGCCAATCGTAACGATTAGTGGAGGTAATAACAGTTTAAATTGTCTTATTAGCACACATAACTATGTATAGGCACAGCCGACGCTCAATTATATTACACAATTAATATTTAGAATCGGAGAACGTTTTTAACCTTTTGTTCATTCAAAACATTAAAGAGTTTTGCCCATGCATGCTAGTGTCCGACAAGTTGCATAACATTCGATCTGTAGCGGATGCCATTAAAATTACTTAATGGGTTGAACTTTAAAGTTTTGAAAAGTTTCTAGGTTCCAGATTTCGTTTTATGTCGCGGGAACTAATTCCCTAACATTGCTGATGTTCTCCACTATTCACAAAAAACTAATAAGATGGGATTGTTACAGCTTACCCTATCAACAATATACTCTAATAGTAGGTGCTAGTTTGATAGCGCCATTAGTGTTAAGCATCTTCATCTAAAACAATCCCTTTTAATATTAGTAAATAGTGGCAAAACATTCTTCATTAGTCCATTCTACCTTTAATTACAGGCTAGGAGGATCAATTCAATATTTTAAGCAGTATGGAGGATATCTTATCTGTAATCACAACGAGGGAAGGAAGGGTGAATGGAAATAACGATAATAAAAACTTGTTGTACGATTAGATTATTGTGCACATAATTTTAGATGCTGATACTTTATGCATGGCGTTATGGGTATGGGATAGGGATAATTAAATGGATTGTGTAATGCCCACTAACCAAACTTTGATGAACACGTTGACTTTTTGCTACTTGTGCACTTCAACTTTGCGAAAAAATGTGTGTACTTGAATTAATTGTAACCAGAAACTTTATTATTGAGATATGAAAGAATTTACATTATTATCTTGTTCCTCTATGACGCTGACCTTAACCCCAAATTATTGGAGATGCAGTTGGAATATTTGTCTACTAGCCCATTGCTAGAGATTGGTGATAGTTGTAAAAATAGAATAATGATAATGATTAACTTGTACAAAATATGTAAAGGGATATGACGTCGAGTCTCGTATAGTATCGTATTAAAAGTCGTATATTAAAGAGATGTACATTGTATTGCAAAAGTCCTGCTATTTAACTGTTAAACGCAGAGAGTTGTGTCTAATATTAGCCTTCCCGTTGTATAGGTATATAGTAAAAATCAATCCGACTTTTTTTTGGATCCAAGGAGTTCAGCGAACGAAGACAGATTAACCTCCTCAAAGTTGTTTTTGTCTGTTTTTAAATGTATAATAAATGCGTATTATTGCTGAAAGGTTATTTATTATTATGATAATGACTGAGGAAATATCATTTTTGGAAAATGGAAATATTGAGTGGATTACTGTTATAGGGCACGGCTGGGATTGAACGTGGGAACCACTTAACATATTTTCATGTAGATTAATTCAACCTTATCATCACAATCACGCACGTTGCTTTTGTCAAAAAAGCAATTTGTTTGGTATTTCCAAGAAGCAATATACTACAAGTAGTTCTTAATTGAATTAGGCTTACGTATTACTTGCAATTACTACACAAAATTTGTCAGAAAATATAGGTATGTATTTGTTGATTTTAGCGGTGGTACAATGCTGACAGTTTAAATAGTTAAGTACGTATTCGCATAATTTACTTGAAATATTAAATTGACATAATGCGGTATAAAATATTAGTAAACTGATTGTGAGCTGGATTTTTTTTTACACAATATCAGTACATCAATCATTAAAACTTTTGAAAATTCTGTGACTTTTGCTACTGTATTAAGGCACCTGCAACGCAGGCATTCAGCAGACCCGTCAATGTTCCAGAAAGAAGTGCACTCCACACAATTTTAGAAAAATCTGCTCGACGAAGGGGAGCTAATGTACTCAATCCTCCAAGTTGGATTCCAACAGAACTAAAGTTGGCAAAACTGCACAATGCAAATTCCGCAATAGTCTTACTCCTCTCCTGTATATCAATTAATTTTCGATTACATGGAAAAATACAAATAGATTTGCTAGAAGTTGTTTGGAGAATTCTTTGGCTTACAGATAATGATGTCATTTGTAGCAGTCTTTGATAGGCTACAAACTCATTTACTACCAATTTCAGACCTAGTAAAAGTGCCACATCTTCCACATCGTTTGTATCCACTCCCAGACAAAAGGCAAAAGGAATAAAAATTTTCCCAAGAATCCACTATAAAAGATAAAAATATTGAAGTATAGGGACAATTGCGCACATCCGTATTTTTAAGAGTAGGTATTACAATTACTGATACTTGCCTCAAATGACAACTGCTCTAAGCCAACAAGGAATCCAATCCATCCAACAACTGAATTCAAGAATGCAACAAATGATACGACTGCTATTATATTTGCAATGATATTTCCAATTAATATAAATCCCTGAGCTGCTCCTTGAGCTGCTGCATCCAGTGCATTCCCTTCCGTCCTTTTTAAAAATTAAAATTGTCTAAAAATTTGCCCTCTTGATCGAATTTTAAGAAAAATATATATGATAAATGAAATGTTTGGTTACTTGGTTTGCATTGATTTTATATCCTTTGCAGAAGTTTTCGAAACCTGTGTTTCTGGATATAAAAGTTTGGAAAAAGATAGAGCTGCAGGGGCAGCCATTACGGAGGCTGTTAGAAGGGAATTTGCACTGACTCCAAAACTGATATACGCTGCCATTACGCTACCTGTAAGATTCTTCCTTTTAATTATTTATTCACAAAATAATCTTGAGTATTTAGTTTTAAAAATTCTCTCCCTGTTGAAGTAAGTTAATTACCTGCGATTGTGGAAAATCCACCTGCCATTACAGCATGGATCTCAGATTTGGTCATATCGTTCAAGTATGGCTTTACGAGAATTGGCGCCTCTGTCTAAATACGTATGTTAATGTGAGCTTCCTGAAATGAATTAACTTGGATAACTATTGTAAATCGTTACACCTGTCCTAAGAAGATATTGGCACTGGCATTCATGCTCTCTGCAGCTGTAGATCCTAAAAGTACTTGCAGAACCCACCCAACTTTTAACACTACCCATGACATTACCCCAATGTGGTAGAGTAACCCCACAAAAAAACTGAAAAAGTATATGACAGAAAGGGCCTAGAAAACAAACAAACAAATTTAGTGAACAGAATTTTTTGGGTCTTATTATCGGAATATGATGATTGTATATGAATTGGCTTGTACAATAAAAGGCGTCATTATACCTGGAAAGCGAAGAGAGTATTCGTTACAATTGTTTGTCCTACTAAAGAATCCAGAGTGGAGTTGGAGATTGTAATGCTCCCGGTAGATAGATAACTGTAAATGAAGCCGGAACCGTCATCCGAAAATCTAAGAAATCTATCAACCTATAATATTAAATGATGGAGACGTATTATTTAATTGCTCATTTCAAGATTAACATGTCGGAGATTGTATTTCAAAAAGCTCTTCATACTTTGGAGCTGACGCAATCCAGAAAATTTCGGCCACCTTCCCACCGCAACACTAACATCCCCATCACAAACTGCACTCCCATTCCTCCTAGGACTTGTCTCCACTGAATACGACCAGGATGTCTGGAGCATAGCAATCCGATTAGAACCATGACAATCACTCCGAGAGCGGAAATCATTCGTTTGGGAGTATCCCATGCATCTACAATTATGAAGGCTGCGATAGCTCCTATCACTGCAAGGGCGGCTAATGCACTTGCGTACCTTAAGAGTGTTAACAACGAAGGTATGAGTAGTGAAATGAGTTTTGTAAAATTAGAATTAAAAATAGACTAGTTAGTTAGTAATAATTAAGTCATTACCATTTTGAAAATATTTTAGAGAGCAGTTTGCCTGAAGGCTTCATCACAGTTTTATAGATAGTTTTCCCAAAGAATTGTTTAAGAATGTGATAATAGAAGAGACTCCAGTAAACAATTGCAAACAGAATTATTAAAAGACCATGTCCATCACACCAGTCCCATTCGATATCATTTCTTCTATTATATACGATTGCTCGTAATAAAATAGGCATTACATAAGACAAAAATCAAGCCAAGAACCCCAATCTTAACCATTTTTTTGTTTTTTGCTGCCAAGTTGTAAATAGCAAAGCGGACTCCCTCTATTATTCTCGCTAATATGTTGGCAGATTTTGGATCATATTCTAAATCTTCGAATTGCAACTTCTTTGCTTCATCATCTTCTGATACACTCACAATAGAACTTTTGCCCCTTTTTCTCAGAGATGTGTCGTTTTCAGGATTAATTTTGTTCTGGTTTCCATTTAAGTCGGGAGATATGCTTGAGTTCTATTATACGAAATTCATTAAAATAACTAATTTTATAAGTTATATTATTGGTAATAAATATGAATAATTATTAGATTACGTTTTTGGGCTGTTCGTTCAACTCAAATCCTTCATTATCAGCGGCGGCCCCACTTCCTCTCCAGGCCCCACTATGCAGGCGATCGTTGTCCATTTGAGATGTTTAAAATTCACTGGAAAATTCAAAAAGTCTTTATAATAAAATCTAGTGAGTCACTCGATACTACAAAATCGCTTCGCAAAGCATTTTTATTTAAATTCTAAAAGTTAGCTGGAAAATTTCACAAGAATAAAAAACTGCGCATGGATAAAAGTAAGGTTTGCAAATTTTTTGTCTATTTATTTAAACCAAAATACCTTACCTTGTCTGGATTTATCGTCGCCGATTACTCTGACAATTCAAAGAGATAAGATCTCAAGTGTTGTGTGTCAACAGTTTAAAATGTAAACGTTACTTACGAGAGGTTGCTTTACACAACTCTTTTCTGGAATAGGTCAATAAGATGATTGATGTATGTTGGATAATAAACTCCAAGTTATATCACACACAAGTTAATGACATTTACTACATAGCACCTGTTTTACTTTCACTGAACCATTTAATAATAACGTTTTTCACTACTTAAAATTTCATAAGTGTTGTCGCGTGGAATCCTTGATTGATTGATTTTTAAATTACAGATTTTCCATTCACGGTACATATAAACCTTGAATTTAATTTTATGACAGAATGGCCATGCTATGATAGTAACCGTCAACCGTGCTTTAATTGGAAAGGCCAAAAATGAATGTTATTATTCCTCATTTTATGGCAAATTACTTTCTAAACCTCATTTTAAACCGATTTTAGTTTAAATTCCAAGCCTGCGTGCTTTGGTAAGAGAAAAACTTGTGGTTTAGTATGAACGCTTGCCTAGCGATTAATGTTTATGTTGCACATTAAACCATTGTCACGAACGTTTTTGTAGATGAAATTCTGTCATATTTATTTGTTTTTTATCTTAAAATTATCAGGTAGTACTGGTACTAGTAGCTTTTTACAGGATCCAAAACAAGCAATGTTGCTTCGAAGATGCAGTCGCTTTGTAGTATTTATAGGCTAACGTTTGAAACTAATATATTATTCCAAATGACACTTTTAAAATCAAAGCTGCAAATGTTTGTTTCTGATCAATATTTGCAGTAAACTGACGAATTCATATGTAACTACAAACTCAAATACATAATGTGAGCTGATTTGAGCTTCAGGCAATTTCAACGCTTCCACGTTTCCTTGATCAATATTTGCAGTAAACTGACGAATTCATATGTAACTACAAACTCAAATACATAATGTGAGCTGATTTGAGCTTCAGGCAATTTCAACGCTTCCACATTTCTATTTCAAATCAACAATGCACTTTCTACACATTAAAAATAGTCGCGCTTAACAAAAAATCCTTTTCATATTTACGTTTATGGCTAAGTGAGCGAAGTTATTGGGATACTCATTCAATTAGATTTAATGTAGGCATGGATGGATGTACAAAGCGTCATGTAGCAGACAAGTTACGCGTGTATGCATTCTTGATTAAAATATGATATTTTACAGGTTGTGTTGATGCAATTTTATTGATGAAATGCCAGTAGTACAATAATAAAAAATGATGAACTGTGTTGGACAAAAGGGGAAATCTTGTTTTGATCATTTTTATAACAATGCAAACGATTCTCAAAAAATGGTTAGTTCTGCTCGAGGCTCGAGTAGAACTGTTATAGATTGTAAACACAATTGTACGTACGGAAACGGATTTTACATAGTTAACGCTTCATCGTTATATAGGCAATATATTTGATGAACATTATGCATTCACGTTCAAGCGTTTTTAAAATTCAGACAAATTTTACTCATGTCACGTTGCGTTGCTGTCAAAAGCAAAAGTCGTTGTGGTTTGAAATAGATTGATTTGTTAAAATAATGTGCTGACGATTTATTGGTAAATAGTATACCATAGCTTGCATTATATGGCAAAATGAACATTTAACAAGAACTATTTACATTCCAAAATTTTAGGCCGTGATTTTCAAATAAACTAAAACGCAATGCCAAAAATGTAATTATCAGTAAAAAAATTTGCATATTAATTGATTCGCCCTAGTAGACAAATGACGGTTTTTTATTTTCGACCTTTGATTTAGCTTGTTCTCTAATTAACGCGTAAATAATAAATAAAGTTAATAAAATCCGAAAACCAATTTATAAAATCAATTCTTGTCACGAAAGTTTTTATTAACATTATGATTTTACAGAATATTTGGCAAAAATTCTAGTTTTACAATATGTGTACAAGTATATTATATTTATTAATAATAATACAAAACATTTATATGACCCGGGCCGACTATAGAAGCGGCGCTTGTACTTTTGTTAATTTCCTAAATAATAATGTAGAAAACCTTCCACGCAACTCGTGTTATTGTAGCTACTACAAAATAATATATTCATTAAGTTAAATTCGAACCTAGGGTATTAAATAATAATTTCAATTAATAATACTTCGTTAGATATATTTTGACAGGATAAGCTACAGAGTAAACAGCCATTAATATTGATGTTATATTTGTTTTATTGAACAATTTGCTCTAAGCAGAGTCGGCAACTAATAAAAAGCTACCAATAAATTATCCATACCAAAATAAAAATATAAAAATATTGTATGCTGCGAATATATATCCATGTTTTCAACCATCCAACAATTTGACTTTAAAGTTAAAATTAAAGCATGTGAGGTAGCTGTTTATTTACACTAAATGCTATAATTATAATATCAAAACGGCACGGACTGTTCCTACAAATAAACTAAAAAATAGCTGCTAAAATAAATGAATAAGTACTAAACTGACTTTGAAATTGAAATAGCTTCTTTGTTTCCAGATACTAATCGGTAACTTCAATATGTGTTAAAATCTACAAAAATTGACGTACATGTACGTGAAACACTCTAATCGGAGGGATTCAAACTTACAAATCTTTTGAATTACATTGTGTCTGTTAGAGAGTGCGTAAAGTTAACAAGGGAAATATTCAAGAATAATACTAAAAAGAGCAGCTAACTTACTTTAGCATTCAGAGCACATCATATAAATCTACTACCGTATACACCTTGGGAAGAGTTCAACCTCTAATTGAAGTTAGCAGTTCTATTAAAAAATTCTATCTTTCCTCTGAATCTGTTGAAGAAGTTGACGGTATTGGTATTGGAAAAGGAAATATTCCTGAATTCTGGAAACCATTCTTTGCATTTTCCTTCAATTGTTCTGGAGTCATAATGATTGTTGAAAAGAATCCATCCGGTTTGTGCTCATTTGAATCCTCTCCATTTCTTCCTTCATCTGCAAGCATTTCTGGTTTTAGATGGGATGGAATACCAAAAGATTTGCTAGAACTACTTGAGTATGATCCACGCCTGCTGGACTCCTTAGAGTTACCATTCACCGTAGTAGCTAGAATAGCTCGCAATGGGTGGTCTTCGTCTAGAATAGTTGAATCCTGTTGTTGGTCCTGTTTATTCAATGATTCACTATTATGGCCATTGGCTCTGCTTCTGTTTTGAGAACTGAATTCATGATGGTGACGGTGTCTATGACCAGGAACAATTACAGTACTTGTAGGTTTTTCTTCTCTGTCATCGTCATTATTACGGGCTCTTGAATTTACATCGGGGAAGTTAATTCCAATGTCGCTAGGTATTTGTACGTTAACATTTTGCCAAAAAGCTGGATTGGATGTTCCATTTTTGTTATTTGCTTTTGCGTGACTTTCCGCAACACCTTTCAGATGGTTGAAAGAGTGAATATTTATGACATTCGGTAAGATATTTTGCACATTATATTGCCGCCTCTCTGGTACATTTAAAGTGCAAATTTCAATGGAAGGAAGTGTTGAAATACTTTTCTTGTCTCCAGCTTTGCCCATGTTAAAGCCATTCCCCTGAATATTTATTCCGTTTTCATTTTTTCCATATACCAGATCTAAAAACACAAGAATAAGCAGTAGATAAAGTTTCTTTTAAAGTTTAAAAATCTTTTAGGTACATTTGACAGACTTCTTTCACTTTTACTTCAAAGAAAAAAATGCATGAAAATTGATGCGCAGCCACTAACCTCCTCCTGCTGACGATGTCTTAAAACATGATGAGCTGCCGAAATGTCTTGTTGGCTCTAGAGAGTCTTGGTTCTCACTTTCCACTTCAATGACTAATCCATAGTTTGGAATCCCATGATTTAACCATGCTTGCACAGCGTTTTTAATGTCAAATTCAATCCATCCACTTTCTCTCACGGCAAGCATTTTTGAGTCTAATGTCTTCTTCTTGTCTGCAATTTTCGTGTGAAAATTTGACATATTTATATACACGGCAATACAACAGATTTTTAAAGTAAAATAACTATATGCTGCAGACATTTAATTTTATGCCAAATAATTTACATGGAAAAACAATGCTGCTAAAATGGATACAGAAGTTTTCTTACAGTGGTTTTTTGTTGCTGGTTGAGTGTACCAGGAAACTGACACGCGAACCCTTTCTTCGACATTTGGCTGAGAGACGAGGAAATGTTACTGCAGTAGAAAATTCATTTGGCACCACTTCATCGCCTCTCAAAGTGGTGTCATTGTACAGTTCGTTTGGGATGGTGTTAGAAAACGACAACGTCTATTAGGTTTACCAAAATTATCATGTTTTCATAAATATATTTGCTTCATATCCAAATGCAGATATGTAAAGACTTTTTTTTTAAAATATAATTTATCTAGCCAACTTACAGTCGTCCCACTCTCAGAGAGGCCAACTTTGTAAAGTCGTAGTTTTGCTGAGACGATGCTGACAAGTTTGGTTTTTCTTGAAGGAATTGACAGAAATGGCCGTGTTCCAGTAGTAGACGTGTGTTCATGTGATTGACCTGATTCAAAAGATTGCTGTTCGTTTTGATGTTGTGATGTGGAATTTTCAGAATCTTGATTCGATCCAAAAATCTCAGGATATTTGGAGGTCACATTAAAAAATAAATTGAGGTATCTTTCAGATAACCAAGCTTCACTTTCGACTTCTGATGGAAGGTCACCTATTGGTTCAAAAGAAAAATTAAGAAAAATAATATAAATACACACATTAAAATGCTCAGTCAGTTTTTAATCTGGAATTATCATGTATTTTGTAAAAGTTGCAAAACAAACAGAATGCCTACGCCATTAATTTTTTTACGTAAGTAATTTTTGCATGCTACGCATTTATGCAATAAGAATATGCTGTGATAGGAATTCTTTCGCTCTCAAATCAATGAACTTTCTTTTATAATCATCTTCATTATGCAATAATTCTAATTGGTTTGCTGTACTGGAATATTATTTCAATAAAAGACCTCAAAGTAAGTGGAATAAGCCAACAGGACTAGGTTGAGAGTTAAACTTTATCGAATATACCNTATTATATCAATAAAAGACCTCAAAGTAAGTGGAATAAGCCAACAGGACTAGGTTGAGAGTTAAACTTTATCGAATATACCAACTGTCACGACCTGATTAGGTGTTTAAAATGTGGTGCGAACATAGTAATATATTATTCTGTATATCTAAATTTTAAATATATGGTTAACTTACAGGAAGCAGTAATAGTTTTAATATCTCCAGAAAATGAGCTGCTCCCAGTTGGTGCCATAGGAGGAAACCGTTCTTTAGACATTTCCTTGTTCTATAAGAAAAATCAACACATAAAATATAATAAGAATGCAAATAAAGAGTTTCATTCATTTTCTTTCCTTTTTTGTAACCTTAAAAATTCCATTCATCGATTATTTTTTTTAAATCAAAGAAGTCAACTTGAATTTTCAATGTAATCACTGATTTCGAGAAACAATAATTATATTGTCATAAACACGTTCCAAGTGGATGAATATATGCAAATGTTATTGATCTAAATTACTTAACTCGTTGACCATTAAATCTCTAATGGAGCTACTTACACTTATAAAACATATAATCTGTGTACTTGTGTTCTTTTCAATACTTACCGGACGAGTTCGATTGAATATTGACTCAAAGAAATGATAGATTGCGGTCATTCTCCGTGCTTTATCCCTATAATTTAAATGCAAAAAAATAATTATTTGAATCATGTTTTGTTCATAGATTTCTAGTCATTTTTGGGATGCTTTTAATATGTATTAAATATTTCCTGCGGTTTTTGTTAAGCGAATGAAATTGTATGAAATCTGCATAAGCAAGCTACGCAATATCAAAGTATTTTAGTTTTCTTTCAAAATCTCAGTCATTTCACTCATTCTATTTTACACAAAAAATGAATTAATAAAAAATATGTATCTGTATGTAAAATGCTGGCTTTTCACCGAACTACTTTTCAGTATGATAATCAAGACGCAACCATTGGATTATTTATGCATAAAATGAGAAAATATGTTTTAATTTAAGAAAATGATAGGTTTATAGTTTTGATTCTGAGTAAAAAATCATCATGAATTAGTAATTGATGCAGTAACATTTATATAATGATCACATCTTACTTGATGTAATTTTGTCTGTATGAATAAGAATATATTTGTTGTCTGTATGGGTATATCTAAGATCTATCTTTAGAATTTAAATGAGGGAATGTGGGCGAAATGTAATTAAATGAAGACTTTGTGACGCGTTTCAGTGGAACTTATAACCAATTCATTAGCTCTATTGTGATGTGGTAAACACGCATTAAGTATATTTTTCAGCATCCATCCCATTTCACGAGAAAGACAAACCTTTTTAGCACATGACAAATAAGCAACCGTTTCTGAGAAAAATCCTACATAAAAAAGACGGTCGAGACGTAATTTTTATGGATTAAAAGGTTGAAGCAAAAGTAAATTTGACCAAACATACAAGTTTCAAAGAATCACTTTATTTAAAAATCTTTCGGAATTCATTTCTTTGGATTAAAGTCTCAAAAACA
Source organism: Lepidocyrtus fimetarius (assembly GCA_036507315.1). Classification (NCBI taxonomy): domain Eukaryota; kingdom Metazoa; phylum Arthropoda; class Collembola; order Entomobryomorpha; family Entomobryidae; genus Lepidocyrtus; species Lepidocyrtus fimetarius. Next base: position 1,865 of record JAANSO010001675.1, on the reverse strand, counting down.
ATTTTTTGTTTTGAAATTTATCAGACATTTTTAATGACACTCTGCAACCAGAAGAATGGGCTGGTCCAAAAAGTGAACTTGATCTTGGATGAATGAATTATGAGAATACCTATATATGTATAGGGGTCCAAAGACTGTTTGTAAGTAACCCGTTTTTAAAGTTGTTTCAAGCTTTTCATCCTTACAACAAATCTCATTTGATGTTATTATAATTAGATATTATTGAGCAGTCTCACTGATACTTTGAGAACTATGCGTTTGTTTGTTAAAGGCTTCATTATGATTTTGTCAACGAATTATGCACCGTTTACAAAACGTTTTCCTATATAATTACAATTATTTTGATACATAATAGTGATACTATGTTATGTCATTATAATAAAGCTGCGATTCACTCCCACGAATATCTGTCGTCTTCTGTTTACTACGAGTAGGTATAAGAGTTTGTGCGATCAAAGAAATGCTTGATTATCAAAGATGTTGACAACTTTTCCAGATATGTGAATAAAGTTTAATCCAAGTTCTAATAGGTAAGAAAACCCAATCCCAATAGTAATCGTTAAATACGTTTGTGTATGAATTAAAAATGAAAATAAACGACAAGAGGGGGTTAGAGGCTTGGCTTGACACTTTGTTTGGACTCTGCTATTTTTTATACAAGAAAAATGTTAGACCCAGACAGAGTAAACTACCAGACAGCGTACGAGAACGAGTCGTGAATGAAATAGTAAATAAAATCGTATCTTTTTTGTGTAAGTCTACAAATAGGTACATTATGCATTTCCATATATGTATATAAAGGTACTCATTTATTTACTTGGTATATTTTTTCTCTCTATACTATTATAATATCAAGTTCAGTTTTGTCATCCAAATCTCTATCCTTTTGAAACAGATTTTATGCTCCAGTTAGTCTAGATCAAGCGTAATCCGTTGTGAGTCAAAGAGGATTTGAAAGTATACCTATACATAGGTACATGTTCGAAGAATAATCTTCGTATCATTTGTTACCCATACGCCAAATGTTTTGGTTATTATTATGGCGTCATCGAATGAATTCAATTATGGTTGTATAATAACAACTCACAATAAATATGGTCGAATATATTGCTTTGTATGCATATAAAGTACCTACCAAATTTCTATTAAAATTTTTTTAGGTTAGCTTCAGCGACTGCAGCAAGATGCCCCTTAATTTTGTACGGTGACTGCCCTGTTTGCTTTTTTTCTTATGTTTTTAACTACTGCGCATACAAGTGTCATCTTTCACTTTCCAAGTGTTAATGTCAAGTCAATGTATGTTTTTTTGTCTTTTAAACTGGACGAAAACTGTCTCAACGATCAAAAAGATGAATGCATAAGGCAATAGAACTTGTTCCACCACATCATGATTCTCGACTTGTTTACTCCTTTTTGTTGACTTTTTGGTGACATTCAAGTGTTGAATGGAACTAATCGAACGCTTTGTGAATCTACCATTTTAATTATGTAAAATGAATGAGATCTTCGTGTTTAAAAAATTCTAGCAAAGGTGTACTAAGGAATTGGAATATTGTAAGGAATATAGGCATATTATGCTTCCAGCAGATAAGCCCCTTTCAAGCTCCGTTAATTTTAATGAAAAAGGTACACGAAAAAGTGACAATGCCTAATTATTGTAGCCGTACAGCGTTACAGCAAAAAAATTATTTTTTTGACCATGGTCAATGGTCAGAAATTAACATTGTCTTTCTAAAACAATATTTGCCCAGAGGTACGTTCTAACAACATTTTCTCCAAACGTCAATCCAAATCGACCCAATTGGAGTTCAAAGCACCTATCATTCCAGTGACGTTTGCGTAAAAGATCCTTTCACCCATTCAGA
>JAANSO010001674.1:0-15977 GCA_036507315.1 Lepidocyrtus fimetarius | reverse complement strand
TGTTGTTGATGGAACATGTGCTTACTTCTTATTTTCCCTTTCTTCTTCATTCATTTTTAAAGTTCTTTATTCTTTTCCTGCAACAAATTACCACGGGTTTAATAAAAAAAGTTGTGCAGCCGGCAAAAAAAGACAAGACGCCTTGAAGCTTTCCCTGTAACGTTTTCACAGTATTAAACATATGACGTGGTTTCATCTCTTTTTACCAGAAAAAAGAGTCAATGTCTTCTCCACTTTATTATATCAGCATCTCATCATTTTTTTAAAAAACCAAATTAAAAGGGAAAATGATTTAAAAATGAGGAAACATTGTAAAGTATTTTTTACAAGAAATTTCTTTTTCTTATCAATTCCTAATTCAGAAAATACCATTTTTGTGTAAAAATGTGAGTACATTTACGATTGAATAATGAGTACTTATCTCTGCTGAACTATCAGATTATATGTTAAGTGCCAGATACGATGATATGATATGATTTGTCAAACATTGAAAGTCATTCACTCAGTTCACAGCATAGTAATGTCAACATCAGAGCAACGCGTCAGGTAAAGTTGTATGAAGCTTTAGAAATGGTGAAAAGGGGGTAAAAGGTTCTCTACTTTTTTTAACAGATCATCCTTGGTTCTCCCCTGGATTTTCTACTGGATTATGTTCATGGCACGGGTGATCAGTTGTTCTCTTAAAATGCAATACAATATCCACTCTAAACAAATGAAAATGATAATTAAGGTAAACACCTGCCTGTTTTTTATGGAAGATTTTGTAATAAAGGGAGAAAGAATAGGGGAAGAACCTTAAAATCTTCAAAGAAATAATGCGCACATGTTCATTATCATCTAAAAAGAATATTCCTGCTACTGGCATGTGCTCTTTCTTCATATTTCTTTCGCCCTACGATTGTTGATTGTATTTATTAAGTAGATGACATGACATATGTATTTAAGTAATTTCTTAGTGTTATATGCAACAAAGAAAGGAAAAGGACGAAAACCGTTCAAAAATAATAACAAATATATTTTATTATTACTATAAATGATTCGATTTACAAAAAATATTTTGTTTGGTGAGAGAATGAAAGTGCTCCTGCTGTTTTCCCTTGTTCTTCCGCACCTGATTTATAATTTTTACCAAGTAAGTTTCAGAGCACGCGGCATGAGATAGTTTATGGCGGAGGACAAGTCACGACTGCATTTTGTCTTTTTATTGCCTTATTTGAGAAAAAATGTAAATATGAAGTGAAATGATTACTTGAATTATATAAAATATGCGATACAATAAAGATTTCAACATAACTAGACAGTTAAAATTCATCTTGGCATGCTGTACTTAATCGTTTATAAACATCGTTTTAAAGATTCCGACAAAAAACACATACTTAAAAGGAAGTTATGTAAGATAAATAAATGTGTTTATATTAATGTAATAATGAGATTATTGTTGTAATGATTATTTGAATATTATCTTACAAAACTTTATAAAATTGACCTTTGACTTGTATAAAGTTTCACTACAAAGTATCAAAAAGTGTGTTGATAATTCGGCTAAACTTTTGAGCTTGGTAAAGGTGTTCCTCTAAATTGTCTCTTCCGTGTCCACCCAATCAAACCATTATAATGGAAAGTGAACATTGCACCTTTAGCCATGTAATTTTTTTCCAGAGTGTCATGAAATTCAAGAAAGGATTCTCTATGGATGCCACTCATGCATACATTTTCTTTTGTTTTTCATTCATTCTAAATTCCAATAAACACGCAATGTAATAACAGCTCACGCAGACTCCAAGAGAAACAGTTACAAACTTTTATAAGGAAACCAAAACCGCTTCAATCTTATTTTAACCCTTAAAACGAACCCTTTTCTACTTTGACTTTTGACTTCCACTTAAGATTTTATGAGGACATCTGCATCTTTGAAAACAACCTCATCTTTCAAAGTATTTTCATTGTCTTCGTGATATGTTGTCGTGTCCTTTTTTTCTTCCGATAAAAATATATCATTTCTCCATTCATTCTCTATTTTCTCTCAAAGGATTCAAACAAATGCATCGCATGCTTTTCATGTTTCTCATTTCCATCTTTTTGTGGCATGTGCACGGCACGAGCCAACGATTAAAATTTCGTTGCACACTCATCCTTCCTCTTTTCATTCCACTACTCTTCCTTAAAAAACTTACTTTTTTATTATTATATTACGGCATAACAGCAGGAGCCACTAAAAACGGTTCAAGTAGAATTAATTCTATATTCTCTCCTGTAATAACAATAATACCTGTTCTGTTGGATTATAATTCTTATCCAGTCCAGTTATAAACTATTTGTGTACATATTATACGTATAAATTTTATGTAGAGATGCTTTCAGTCAGTCACGCTTATCTTTTCTTTCCATCTCCACCCTTGTTCAGTTGTCCAAAGAGTTAGAATGAAAAGCGGAAAGGAAAGTACTTCTCTATCTCTTCTCCCTTTACACTTTGCGCACACGATACGATCAGGAAAAAAACGCAAAAGATACAAAACTACGAAATAGGAAGAAAGAATGACTAATTTTACTTTAAACGTTAGTTAGTCAGTGGCTGGGCAGAAGGTTGGCATAAGGCAAACAGCTAAATAATAATTTTTTATTCGTTGACTTTCTGCCCCTTTAAAGCGTGTCGGGGTAGCTTTTCCATACATGCGGGCGAATAATAAGGTATCATATAATAATAAAAAATGAGCTAGCAAGCAAATTATTAGTAGGTCAGGTAAAGAAGAAACCGTTAAAAATGTATCATCACAGATGCTCACTCCAAACTAACCGAACGCTCATTTTTCTATTTCATTTCTCCGTTTTTTTTCATGTATTAGATTTTTTGGTGGCTACCTGAGCCAAGTCTCGTGTTTTGAAATAAAGGGCATCATTAGTCAGCATCAGCTAGCAAAATAACAATTCCAATTTGGTATTTTTATGATGAGAATGATGCGCGCGGTGCTAGTTTTTTTGTTGTTGTTTTTAGTTACTGGAATGGATACAATTTTACAATTACTTATTTGAATTAGTTGCATGCCATGGATTTAGAGGAAGAAAGAAAATCATGAAATGAAGGGTTTGCTGAGGATCATCATCGTCATTATTATCATCATCATTCATGGTATAATAATCCCTTTTTACATGTTTTGTTATTAGTGGAGAATGAATGAAAAGGACTGACTCATTTTCACAACACAACCTCAATCAAGCTCATCCTTTTCCTTCCTTCTTCCGGTCTTCCTGGCTTTTATCTTTTCCCGTGAATAACTTCTTTTTCCTGATACAGTTGTTGTTGTACAATACATGATTGCCATTATTTTAACGAAATAAATATAAATGGATAGATTTTTATGAGAGAAAAAATCGAGATGAGACGGATTTTTAACTATGAGCAGCAATACCGCGTCAGTTTGTACACGTTTGATTTTTTCCTGATAAAAAATCGTAGGTGGTTGAGTTACATACTGGGAAAACAACTGTAACGGTCTCCCCCTTCATGATTGTGAAGAAAAAATAGGTGGAATCCTTTCTTGTCTGATTGAAAAGGTAAATAATGCATGGAAATAAAATGCACAGGGCTCATCCTTTGATTAGGGTTAATATCGAAGTAAACCACTGACTGACTACGATGAGAAGAAATTATCCGCCCGGTACATTTTTTCATCCATTTTTTAATAGAATTGGATCCGAATTGGGAAAAGGAAGGAAGCAAAGAATGAAAAAGGGGCCTGATTGGATTCTCTTTGAATTGTGAATAGAATGACGGCGACAGGAATGACAGACACGTTGAAATGAAGAGTGACAAGTGACAAAAGTACACATTTTCCAGGAAAAGGAAAAATGAATGAATGTGTGGTTCAATTAAATACTAATGATTAGCGCATGAAATAAAAATAGCTTTGGAGTTTTGAAAAATACTGAAAACAATAAATCTAACGGTTTATGAAGTTTTTTTCTGGACAAAAAAAATGTAATGCATACATGACATGGTTTAAATACATCCGTCATGTGATCCATGTTTTCCTTTGGAAGGAAGTGATATGGAATAAAATAATCCCGATTTGTTTACAATCCCTGATTGGATAATAATAGCGATAATAAACGACAAATATGTCATCATTTTCTCCAAAGCGCAAAACGATCTATTTTTCAGAAGAAATTCCATGAAATAAGCTGGGAAAGGAATTTTCATGAATAATTGAATCAATCTCCGCTCGCTTCCTTCCTTCTGTCGCTTATACTCACTTTTTTCTATTTTTGTTTTCCAATCTCAACTTTCTGCGTCATTTTACTTCTTTGTCTGTGACTTAATACTATTTATTTATCCCATATATAAGTACATAATTCGATATTTCTATATTGATTTGCCTATCTCTGTCGTAGATTGATGCTTTTATCATAAGAAAATTGCTTTTATCAACCAAAATGCCTACAAAAGCAACAACTCCGCCTTTTGTCAATAAATAATGTGCAAATTGTCCAAAAATAAATGCATCCATTAAAGATATTCCTGAAGAATTTATATTTTGGGCGCGTCTTACACAAAAACCAATTTCTGGCTAACTTAATAAATTAACAAATAATTTCTTTACCTTGCAATCAATGTTTATAGTGAATGGATAGTCATGAGATTCTCTTTTTGTTGCCGTCATAAGAAATATGAAATTTAAAAAATCGAATCATCAGTAGTAGAAGTGGCTGACAATAAGTGCTTATCTTACTAGGGAATAAAAATCATTCTGCACAGCTTTGTAGAACACATTTACAAATTTCAAAGCTAACGAAAAATAAACATGACAAAGTGGTCTATATATTATTTAAAATTCAAAAATTGCGACTAAACAAACGTTCATAATTCTATAGATGTTGTAAGCCTTTGGGCTAAAAGATTCATTTTTGATTGTTTGTTGTTTTGGAATGACGGATGGTGTAGGTAGCGGTGTGGTGGTCTCCTTCTGTTGTGTCATTTTTTCTTAACTAAATGAGAATACGCTTCCCAGTAAATTACATAGGACCCAGATCAAACACTTAATTCATTCCTTAAAATGTTTTCTGGTCATCAGTCATCAGCACCCTTTTAGTTAAGCAACAGCTCTTTACAGAAAAATCGCATTAAAGTACAAACTTGAACATGAAAGAGATCACACTTTGACTTCTTGTCACTCACACAAAGTCACAAGGAAGATGATCCCCGAAACAGATACGTCTTCTCTCAACTCATCATCATTATTTTGTAGACGGATTGCACTCCAGCTTAAAGTATATGAAATGATGCATAAAAAATCGGCAGCAAAAACAGCAGTCGTGTGTCTACCTGAAAAACAATAAAAAATCATCATCACTATCGTTTTTGAAATGAGCATCTGTTGTTCTTCTGGATATGTGTGATACGTTTACGCTTTTCTGGCTTGACTCGTAAAACTGACTTTTTTCTGATTGTTGTTGGTTCAGTTTTGAAGAAAAAACGAAGCGTTGCGTTAACCGAAAATGTTTTTTTATTTCTTTCACTGGTTGAATTGTTGGGTGCTGCTGCTGGCTTCTTTTTGATACGATCATAACAATAACTAAATGATAATATGCGGAGTAATGAAAGAATGAGAGCAAAAATGACTCAAAGGCTAAAATTACGCATACTTCATTAAGATCGTTTTCTATTATAATAATATGATGATTTTATTATTACCTTATCATCTTCTTGTAACAATATCATAACAAGTAAATATCATTTGTTTCAATCATTCGACATTTTCATTAAGCTTTTGAAAAACTTTGGGGCATTTTGACTGATTTGATAAATTCCAGCATAAAATTGGAAAAGGTAAAAGCTGCACCCTATTCCCCAACCTCATTTCCTTTGTTCTGTCAGAAAATTGCTTTGGCATTTTTAATGGAGAAAACTACATTTTTTTACAAAAGAATTAAGGGCAGCCAAGGCAAAAAGACAAAGGCGACATGAACTGATGTTTGGTCACTTGATCGGCACGCATTCTGGTTTAATACGAAGAAAACGCAGAGCTATCTAGGCTCTTGGTGATAATGATGATTGTGATATGATTATGATAAGTACAGAAAATGACTTGACGATGGATCAAGGGACGACATATGTCCTGCTCTTCTCAAGTAAAAAGTTCTTTAGAACGGTGGTCTTCCTCTTACCAAAGCTTTCATCATCCTGTCAGTAGCCCCTCATAAAAATAACATGCCATTCAATACCTATCTATTCGGATCAAGTAGAAATCAATCGGGAAAATTTAAATTGCCAATCTGGATTCCTTTTGGTAAACGACAGGTAAAATTTGAAAGAAAATTATTCAGATTTCAACAGATTTTTTAGGATTGTTAAAAAGGAATGAGAAGATAAATTCTTTCAAGTCAATTGGCGACTCCTCTTTATCCAAATTTCTAGTTTTTATGTAATTTTATCACCCCTGTAATCGCATAGCCGCATACGCACACAAACCAAGAAAGTTTTATATCAAAAGTACAGACGTCCGACCGCATGTCACTTTATTAGACGTCATTATTATTATCCTCAGTCATCAGCGACACGATAACAATAAACCCCACACACGAGTTTTACTTTCAGTTTTAAATTGGAAAGAAAAAACAATGAAATTGGAGTAAGTAAAAGGAATTGCAGGAAAGGAAGCCAAAAAGTAATTACGAATGTCGTCTGAAATCCAAACCTTATTTTAGTGAAAGAAGAAGCCGGCTAAATAGTGTGATATGATAGACAATTAATCCTGCCTGAATCTGGAATAGATAAGTACTTTAATTATCTTAATAAAACTTTGAATTTGATATCTACTCGCCCCTAATAATAATACACCATAATGTAAAAGCCTTTTGTTCAAGAACAAGTTTACATAGCTAAAACAACTTTGAAACGTGATTCCAGTAATAACAGCAAATGAAAGGTATTTATCACAAGTTAAAAAGTGTTTTAAAAGCGAGACAATTTACTTTTTGCATTTAAATAATTAAGAACCAAATAAGAAGTACAGACATGAACATATTCTAATTGATTTTGTTTTTATGAGTTTGCTCAATTTATTAATTTCTTGGTTTAACAACCACATAACTGGTTTCTCTCGTGCAGAATTTATTTTCCTATTTCAAATTGACTGGAACTCTTGGAATTTACTGAATCCAATTAAAAAGTATCTGAAATAAGTATAATGGGCATCAGAGAAGCATCGGCGTCATCATTTAAATAGTGGAATCTAATTTTCTCTGATCCCATCGGCTCTAATTTAATGAAGGTAATAATCATATAGGATAATAACAGTGGCGGCTTTAGGAATATTTTGCAGGGGCGCCCGGTCAAAACAATTATATTGAGCTATTTCACAGCGATCGTCATATAAGATATTTTCATGTCTGCGATTTTGATATTTAGCGGCGAATTATTCAGGAGGTATTATTTCCAAAGTGTATTATATTTGGAAGTGAAATTCCATGTGTCGGCCAAAGGCCGCTGAAAATTTTTAAAATACCACAAAACCATCAATTACGATAAAACATTATGGAAATATTTGCCTAATAAGATGGTCATTTTTATACAAATGATGACATCTTCCTAAAAATGTCATGAAAATTTGCCAAGTTGAACCCTAAGTGGGCCGTAAACTAAAGTACACCCGAAATGATATAATGCCAAATGCATAAAAATGGAATATTTATATGCTAATTAGGTATTTGCAATTTTTTAAAACTTTTTACTAAATTTCAAGGAGTTTAATATACCCCTTATCCATCCCCTAAATAGGCCTTAGCATATAAAAATGACGTCGCGTCGTGGAGTCGAGGCATTAGATTAAAACCATATTTTTGTTATTCAAATGGTTTACAAAATTGCATAAAATATATTTGAATACTTTTGTAAGATAGCATTCTAGCCCTTTATATGTTTTATTTGACTTTTAAAAATTGTTTTTGTCACAATGAGTAGCACAAAGACTATTTTCTATCGCAGGTTTTGTTACAGCTTAAAAAATGCAAAAGTCACCAGCATTTTCAAATTAAATGACATACAAATACATGACAAATTAAATGAAATGACCTTTCGATAATTTAAAAACAATTTGAATTTAAAAAATACTATTTTAAAAATTATAAAACAGACTGACCGATGTGATTTTTGGTTTAGTTGCACCCAAAGGGTGCAAAAAAATAATTCGGATTATTTGCATTTTCCTTTTACTAGTTGTTGATGTCAAGCGACACAAGTATAAGGAATTTTTTGGTAAAAGTTGCATAAAATAGTATTTAAATTAAGTTTGTATGTCCACAAATTTATCATTTATTTAGTTTCTAAACTAACTTTTAATTTTTTGTAAAACCATTAAAAGGATCGGACTGTTTTTTAGTTTTTTCTCAAAACCCCAGGGGCGCCTAGGCGCCCCTGGCGCCCCCCTAAAGCCGCGCCTGGATAATAATCATAATCTTTCATTAACCGTAATAAAAAATTCCTTTACAGATGGAAACTGATTGGTTTTTGCTTAAGGGAATGTTTAAAGAGTAGCATTTTTTATTTCAAACATTTTTTCTTACTTTTTCAAAAATCGTTTTCTTGCTTTCATCAGAGTGGCTTTTTGGCTTCTTCAGTAGCAAAAACCGATTGCATCTGACTTGACGAAATAATATTACCGGTAAATTATTGACTTGATTTTTTAAAGAGCTGAAAAGTCGAGTAAAAAGCCACCTTTTCTTACATAATCTCAACAGCAGGAGCAAAAAATTGTTGCACGCACGCACAAACCAAACACTGTCTTCTTCATAGTCATCATCATCCACTCGTCCTCGTCAACAGCCAAAAGTAAAACCAAATAGTCCAATACTGGAAAAAATGTATTGGATTGATCACTCAAAACCTAAACTGGAAGAACATTTGGATATGTTGCTCATCATGATATTGTCCAAATGGCATCTTTTCTTATAATTATTTTGTAAAAAATCAGTGATTTTTTTGCTCATATTAAAGCAGCGATTACCTTTTTTCTCTTATCCTTTTCCCCCAAAAGGGACCTGATGCAATGCAAGTGTTCGTTTTTGTTGCTTTAGTACTGCGTGCCGTCTGCAAAGTGGTGGACCCTTTTCTTTAAAAATGAGCTTATAAGAAAGTGAAAATCTTGTACCAAGTTCAAGATTTGAGAAGGGAAGCCAATGCCAAGTTGATTAAAGTGGAGCATCTGTCGCAACTTTTCATCCCTCTAGTAAAGAAAAAAAGCAAAGCGTCTCTTTTGGCTTGTGCTGTGCTCATGTTATTGTTATACTGATGCCCTTCCTGGTTCCAGTTTTTTTTGCTGGTTTACTACGAGAAAGATCAATAATTACATTTTTACCAGTAAATCGAGTGAAAGAGATGTAGCTGAGGGCTCGCAGGAGAATGAGAGTGACGCTCAGGTATAGTTTGGATATTATATGGTAGAATGATTATCTTTTGGGGATGATGAATAAAAAGTGCAACAGATTGAGAACCGGCTGCTACGTTTGCTAATGCTTTGGCTACTGCTGCTGGGATTTTGGGGAGATGTGGAAAGGGTGATTTGATTTTCTTCAAGATTATACAATGATGAAGTTGCAGAGAAAGATGAAAATGGACACCGTATGGCAGACATAAAGACGCGATTTTAACCAAAACTGATCTTTTTGTAGAAGAAATGTAGTGAACCTGGTCTTATTTGAGATTGCATTTCCATTATTACCTAAGTATATGGAAGACCACGAGGACAGATGGCCTTTGCTTGGTACGAACTGAATGAAATAATAATTTTTAAATGGATTTTTTAAATGCTGTTGCTGTTGTGAAAGTTTGATTTGCCAAGATTCGTTAAACGGACGACGACAAAGATGATGAAACCTTTCATGTACTGGTGAAAATCAGTAGCATGCAGATGAAGTAAGATTGTGCGTTTTAAAATTTATGAAAAAGACGTTCGTTAAGAAAATCTTTTCGTCAACAGTTGGGTTTTGAGTAGTTTTAGCTTCTCTTTGATTAGATTTTGGCTTCGATGTTGAGATTTCCGCAAAAGATAAAATAAATAAACATTCAAATATCATATTACGCTCGGTTCATTAGATGAAAACGTTTAAAATTTAATCGGTTTCTGAATTTATCAGATTTCCTTTACGCTGTAGACTTCCCAATAATATAAATGCAAATCAATCTAAACAAATATTGTTAATTAAGTACTTTAAAATTTCAGAAATATTATTATTTCTAATCGATATTAACAATCTTCAAACTTTCATGGAGTTTGAGTACTTTTTATTAATTCAATTTATTTAAAATGCAAAAAAAGATTTTTTGTATTTTCTTCAATTTGAGCATGACATCTGCAAAATGGAGAAAGAAGCAGAAGCTGCAAAATGAGTTGGCTCACATGGTCATCGCGTCCTCATATCAGTACGCAGCTTGGCGTTTGTGAAATAAAGCTTGATAAAAATTTAAATGCAAAATGGCAACAGTTTGCATATCTGTCCGTTTTTTATTTTCTATACTCGAAGCATATGTACTTAATCTAAAGGACCACATCCGCCCATATAACATTTAATCATGCGCGTCCACGCCAAAAGGCCCTCGAAAAGTTATTGAAAAACGGGTTTTCTACTTTTTCTACGCGAATTTAATACCAGCAGAAGGCTTGCCTAAAAGCTCCTCTGGACTTTTCAACTGGATTTGGCCTACTTTATTGTAGACGAGCAGATAATAACAATACACAGCATCATCATTATTATAAGCCGTATTTAAAAATATAAATCAAGCAGTCCCTAAGAGAACTTCAGTCTACTAAAGCTTTCTCACTCAAAGTTCATTGTCCACTTTACCCCAATCAACGATTTAAGAAATATGGAGCGGAAATAGTAATCTCAATATTACGTTTTTTCTCTATTTTCCCCCGTTAAACTCTTTTTTGCTTATTTACTGCATTTGGTAATTGCGTGGCATTGCAATGTCTTGAATCATAGCTTACCTATACCTCTTCCTGTCTTAATATCCGTTAATTAAGCAACAAAATGAAGAATTATGCAATCATCGTTATGTTTTATTCCTATTGCGGCAAATTCTACCAGACAAACTGATTGTATGAACTAAATTTGCTCCAAAAAACGATAAAATTTAAAGTATCCAAGTTTACACAAAATCTTATCGTAGTTTTAAACGGATAAGGTTTCATTATTAAAATTATCATACTCGTACTTAATCTGAACGGACGGATTTTGTTTTTGTTCTAGCATGTTTCAGGTAACGCTTACTTTTCAGCTTTTTTGTATCCACAAGGGACACAGTACAACTCGCAAAGCTCATACATTTTGTGCGTCAGGTGTCAATCGGATTCGTTCTGGATGAACAGTAACAGATACAAACAAACCGAACAACAACAAAGCCCAAATCTTAGCTAGCAATGTTGCATATCATGAAAATGAGTATTTTTGAAAGACAAAAAGGGGAATTGGAAGGTAAGATCATACATTATTGTATGAAGAATGAAAACGGATGGAATGGAAAGGAAACCCTCTAGGGCGTGTGTGTAGTAATTGTAAAAACTGTTTCACTCGAGTCTGCTACTGCTTTCTGGGCTGCAGCTACTGCTGTTGAGTTAGTCCAAAGTCAGAAAAACTTATTGAATTGATTGATTTGTAGAAAAATTGTATGATTTATCATAGAAATGAATGATTTTTAGATTGTTTTGTATGCGCTTAAACAAAAGAAAATATTTATTAGAGGCAACTCATTGAATCCTTTTGTTCTTTATTTTTAAAGAACAAAGTTATAAATCAAAAATAATAAGTAGGTATTCCATCCAGTATTAACTATTTCAGACTCTTGCCAAAAAATGTACACGAAATTACAAAAATCTCCAACGAAAACTTTATTTTGCTGGTTATGGTAATGTTATTCCAACGGTTTACTGTGTTATGTAATCTAATAAAAACGTAATATTTTTATGCTGATCACGGTGATAATCATTTTGATGATGATTACGAGGGCAGTGTTGATGAATACAATGATAATGATGAGTCGTCTGTCTTATTTTAGTCGCTCACGGGCTGGCGTACGCCAAGGCACACTCCCTCTTAATAGCCTGGCTTCTCTATATTTCTTTTACAAAAAACTTTATAAAAAACTTGCCTTTTACATTTTACCTGCATATCTATTTGCTACTATTGTAAACAAGAAGCAAGATCAGAAGCCCTGCGTCTTCTTTTCTCCCTTTCAAAATGTTTGTCCAGGTAATACACAGTTACTGTTATTCCTTCTTGATGTACCCTTCTCTCCGCCTTTAAACAATAATCCAACTGTTACCGAATCCTTTCCAAAGTCATGTCTATGCTGGAACAAAAAGAGAGCAGTAGACCCTACCATAAAAATATTAACTCCCTTGCTTACTTCCACAATGGAATTACCTGCAGCACATCCTAAAGCAGTACATGTGCGCATTCAAAAGAAAATCCTTTTCTAAATATTCCTCCCGTGATAATAAAAATAACAATGAAAAATCCATGTTTTCTTTTTTACGGGTTTCATTCATATTCATCGACAATATCAAATGTCAATTTAATGCATGTGTACCTTTTTAATAGTGTAAAAAATAAAAACGATTTTTTTCATTTGCACCATTCTAAACTTTTTCATTACCATCAGTAATACAAAATTGATAAATATTGACTTATCAATAAACTGACAAGGCCAGGGCCATTATAGAAATTTGAAAATTTCTTCTTCGAAACGAATGAATGATTCGTCATTTAATAATTTCTTGGTAAATTTGCAAGTGCCTATTGAAAATATTTCAATGTTAAATCAAATGACCAAGTCTGAGGTTTCCCCTCATCCAAGAATTCCATTTAAAACGAAATTGAAACTCCTCCGTCCGGCCGTCTCCATCAACAGAAAATAATAATAGCACGCTCTGCTTAATTCACGCTAAAAATACAACAAAAGAAAAAAATCCGGACCAAAAAGATATAAATTGAAGTGACTGAGTGGTTTAGTAAGATGATTTAGGCTAAAAAATAGTAAGAAAAGGAAATGATGCGGGCTTTTGATGATGAAGAACCGCATTTTACTCATCACATTTCACCCTCTTCATCATCATTCACACACCTTTCATGAGAAAAAGAGTCAGCTTTAATAACAAGTTGAACTTGACTTGTTGTGTGTGAGCTTGATTTTTGCTAAGAATCACGGCCAGATTTCTTAAGGAAGACGATTACGTAGTAGCCGACGACGACGGCGTGGTCTTCGCATGGCTTGTCATATCATGAGTGAGCACACCATCCCCATTACTATCATTAAAGAAAAACTGATCTGAGCCAAGTTTAATATTTTTCTGTTTTATCCTAATTTTCATCATTTCATTCCCTTTTTTCTTGTGATCTGTTGTAGAAACTGATGAGTATCATCCCTTGTTTGCTACCCGTGCCGTGTCCATTTTAATCGCAATAATCCACCTTTTCAACCCGACACAAACGGCTTTTTACTTCTTACCTATTTTTACTTGGTGAGAAGTGAAGCAAGACGAACAAGACTCTGGATCTTCTGTGGTCCTACCACCATTATTATTACCATCACACCGCATGTTCCATTTTTTCGTATAGCTTCTCAATCCAATCTAAAAACACACAACAAAAAACAGATAACAGCAATAATTCTTTCTATTGTATCACCTGCCTCCAATCATCATCACAACAGCAACGCTTTCATGTAAAGACCGAGGAGAAGCTATAAGAAGAGGAGCTCTAAACAGCAGCAGCCAGCCGATGGACGGATGAGTCGTTTTTCCATGAAAAAGAACAATCCTTTCATATTTTACCTGTACGGGGCTTATACAATGCGATGATGAGTTAACGCGCAGATATGCAACTAGTGAAGAAGGAAGAAAGGGAAAAACGAGTGCTGGTCATATCATCATCGAGAACAACGGAGTATCAGTAAATAATATGATGAGCACAAGCTGGCTCATCATCGTCAGCATCATTATCATCTTTATCATGGTTTGGTTTGCTTTTTCAGATGAGGAGGACCATCATTAAAAAAGGTGGAAAGAAACCAGGTTTCCACTTCATTCAACAATCCGCTTGACACGAGAAAGGTTGAAAGCGTCTTCGTTGCGGCAGTTAAAAAATTGGGGGAGTTTGCCAGTACCATTGTTAAACGATCTCGGCAGTTACTAACAAAAAAGCAAAGTTGCTTTTGTAGAGATTTTATAAATTTTATTTAAGATTTTAAAAGATTTTATTTAATAAAAAATATACAAAGAGTTAGCAAGAATTAAATGGTTATATTTTAATTAAATCATTCTTCTAACTGATCTCGTATTCAATTAAGAATTTATTTGCATAGAGCTTCCTTTAACTTTTTTGTTTGTGTTTAGTTTTTGTCAGTTTATGGGTTTTGAACTGCGTATGCCTTACTATTGACTTAAACAAACAATAAAACACCAATTTCTAACATTTTGATCGAACGATAAAGATATAAAATAATTTAAATTTTGGTTTTGTGAGTTTATAGCTATTGTTTGTTTTAGAGAGTTCTTCAGTCACTTTAGTTTACAATTATTCTTTATTTGCCCCAATTTGGAACTGGATAATAAAATACGCTTGTATAAGAAACTCTAAGCCTAAATTCAATTTACCATTGTGCGAGTGTATTGTTTTCGCGAAAACTAGAACAATTAAATAGTTTGTGTGATATGGCATTGAAAGTAGAACAAATAAAAATTGACTAAAAAACTTTTCATTGTAAACGAAAGACAGGACGGCGCAAAAGAAGCAGCAGCAAAACAAAAATTAATTGAACTTTAAAAAATATCCAGAAAACGTAAGAGGAGAAAAGAAAGGAGCGGTGTTCTACACGAGCCCAACTCCTTTTGTCCCAATTTCTCTTGTTTACCATGATTATGGATTTAGCCACCACTTCTCGATCTCGTCATCATCATTACCATCACCAGCGACACCATCCTTACGTTCTTTACGAAAACCAGGAGGAAGTTAGCGCCGGTAGTCGAAGGGGTATGATTATAAACAGTAGATCTGTCTCCACAACAGAATACGATGAAAATGATCAGTACGCCATTTCAACTTCATCTCCAACAACCCCTCCATCAACTTCCTCATCCCCAGTTTTAAACTACGTTTATACAAAGGAAGGTTACCTCGTGGAAGAGGTTGAAGAAGACGACGACGTGTTCACCTCTGCCCAAGCAAGAAATACTCATCAACCTGAAAATAACAGAATTAGCATTCACCACGTTATAATGTCTAATAATGCAGACCACCATCTACACCACGAGTCTGACTACCAACGTGGTGCAAATACCGGTACAAATAACTCCGCAAATCACAATTCAATAATGAATTTGCACGTAAGGAGGAGAATGTTGCCACCACCACCCACACAA
This sequence comes from Lepidocyrtus fimetarius, assembly GCA_036507315.1. Classification (NCBI taxonomy): domain Eukaryota; kingdom Metazoa; phylum Arthropoda; class Collembola; order Entomobryomorpha; family Entomobryidae; genus Lepidocyrtus; species Lepidocyrtus fimetarius. The sequence goes on along the minus strand of JAANSO010001674.1, from coordinate 564 downwards.
CATTCTGGAGGAGCACTGGCTCCCCTCAACTACCATCATCATCATCACCATCAAAGTGAGGAAGGGGAAGAAGAGGAAACCAACAGTGGTAAATCCAGACATTATAATCATCGCTATCATCATCCTAACCGTTCTCTTCACCACCTCCACCACCGTCAATCTAATAAACCAAGTAAGTAAAATGTTGTAAAACGTTCTTTTCCACTCTATTTCCTTCTCTTAAAAAATAAAACTCAAAGAAGAAATCTTTAGCCGTGTGTGGCAGAAATATCTTTCTTCATGTTTCTATATGATGTTGATGCTCTTTCCTGCTATTTTTCCTTCTTCCCAATTCAATCCATTTCGTTTTAGCTCTCCAGTCAAAAATAGTGGTAAAAAAACTTTCTCCTTATTGCCAGCCTTTTGTCAATTGCTAAATTATTCAAAGAAATTGATTTAATGATTATCTCTCCAGCTAAAAGCTCTTTTCTCTGTAAACACATAAGCACAAACACATTGCATTTTCCTACTCATTCGGTTCTTCTTTTTTGCTCCAATTCTATTTCCTTTCACTTTTTTCAGTTG
>JAANSO010001673.1:0-15989 GCA_036507315.1 Lepidocyrtus fimetarius | reverse complement strand
CTTTCTCCCTAAACCGTTCCCTTTTGCTAAAACTTTTCCATCTTTTTGATTATAAAAGCTATAGATAACAATGATAACTGACCAGAAATATTTTATTGAATTGCAAGCTGACAGAATTTGGCAAACAATGGCCAATCAAACCAAAGAGAGACTACACAAACAAAAACGTATATTCATATTATGGACGCAACCCATTCTATGTAAATGTCATCATTTCGTTATTTACTTACTAGAGAAAACAAAATATTACATTAAAAGTGTTATTAGCTTGTGAATAGCCATTCAGATTGAGCAATAATTGTAGCCAAGCAAATAAAATGGATCCTAAAACCAACACTTTTCCCAATAACGTCTGCACACAGAAATAAGCTCTTTATATAAAATCAAACCACAATTTTGTTGTTAGCACTTTGGATTCATCTTATTCAGCTCAAGCAGCGGAGCAGAGCACACAATTGTAAACACATTAAAGATTCCAGGAAAAGGTTTGATTCGTAGCTATCCGTAGGTAATAATTTTGATGATGCTGAATTGTCCATGATAATCATAATAATAATAATGCACGTTTTGATGTGGTCGTGGCTTAAATCCTCCAATCCTAAATCCAAACATACCATCCTTTCTACCAGGCCGTAAAGTAAAGATTGCTCATGGTTCTCCAAGAGTTCACTATCTTTTTTCATATAACTACCCTTCAATATATGTAATCATATAATCATCGTTTATTTTATCTTCTAACAATGTATTCATTATAATTACGTTGTGATTCAACTTATTGCCTTATATTTCTGCACCTAAATCCAGCCATTCAGATAGAAACGCTGCTCGATTTTCAACTAAACGACCTATTTTGTTCTGTATTTCAGTTATACCACCCCTTCAGTCTCTCTTGTAATACATTCAAAAGATGAAATACAAAACTTTGTAAATTATTCTTTGAAAATTATATTTGATGATGAGATGCTGATGTAGCAAAAGTGGAATCTGTTGAGTTGGGAATTCTCTTTGTGCACCACATCACAACAGTGAAAATTTAAAATTGGCAGTGTTTGTATTCCATTCCAAAATTAGAATCAGGTTATATTCCATATCTGATCGTTATTCCACTGCTGACTTGTAATAAAATGGAAAATGGATTGCTGATTGGAGACCTTGGTATATAGGAAACAGAAGTAAATGGAGTAGGAATCTGTGTAACAAGAACAATGCAAAATCTGTATTTGCAATTTGGTTTGATGATGATGATGGTAGTGGCTTTGTAATGTGGCGGTGGTGATGGAGTGGCTGTTGATGGAAACCAGTCAACCAAAGAGAAGCAAAACTCTTTTGCTACAAAAAACACTACTACATATGAAGAGGAGTTTCGAGAAGAAAGGTGAAGCGAACTCATCTCATCATCATTCAGCGGAAAAGCCACAGTTCCCTATCAAGTATCATCGCTTTCACCATCCACTTCATCTGAAATCACAGTAGCACCTTACACAATAGCAAAAAACAATGCAGTAAAACAATTTTGCAAAAACAAAACAATGCTATTGTGTCCAGGTACAGAATTTTCCCACGTCTTTCTGAAAATGTAACATGATGATGACGAAAGTAGTTGGTCAATAGTCAACAAAAACTGTTGACTTACTTTCTTACTTACAAAATTTCATATTTCAAAACTTCAAAAGCTAATAATACACAAGTGTTTTAATTCATTTTAAAGCAACCTAAAATTTTCATTCCCAGAAATAGACAGGAATTTTTAGTGCGTCACCAGATTGCTTTGTTGCTTGCTTCATAAATGCAAGCAACAATATAATACTTGAAACCAAGAGAAAGTTGAGAATTTTGTTGATATTGCTGATGATGATGAATAGGAAGGGGAAGAAAAAGACATGGACACGCTTCATATATAAAAACGTTAATAAATATTCCTGATCTTTCTCTTGTCTTTGTTAGGAAGGGAGGGAAAGTAAAACTACAAAAACCTTGTCGTTTGTACAAAGCCCATTAGGATTTCTATTCTTATTCCTGTCCTTCTCTTTTTTCTTTACAAATTTATTTTATATATTTTTTCAAAAACAATAGTCATGCTTCCAGATTTGCCGTATTTGGTGTATCTGTATGTCATTCCGTTAGGGATCCTATTACTGGTCCTGCTTATCAAATGAACTATGTTTCGATACTGTTGTATCGGGTAGCCAGGCTATATAGTGTTCTTATATTTAAGGTCTCGTTTTCCGTTTTCGGTTTCATATTTCCATACTTCCTTGGAAGGAATAATAATAATGGAGCGGGGCTTGTGTGTGTAATGCACATATAAAAGGGAAATATTCTGGTAAGAAAAATCCTTTCCGGAAATCAACTCACAACATTCATTTCCTTGTCAGAGGATCAAGAAAAATGGAGAAAGGGAAAAGAAAACTCGGAATTACATAATAGGGCGGAATATAAAACAAAATTCCCGAAAAATAACAACCTCCCTCTTGTTGCATTTTCCATTTATTGTCTGAAAGGCAAAGATTGCAGATTCATATAAAATGCATCTGGTCTTGCTGGTACTTCATAAAAACTCGGAGATTTTTACATAGTTCAAACCCTATTTAAACTAAACAGAATGCATAAAAATGTCGCTTGAATTATAAAACAAAACCTGGAATAAATTTTACAGCAAGCCACACAATCCTTTCCCCTTGATCAAGGCTGAAAGCACTTTCACCTCGCTTCCCCCTTTTCCCAACGAAACAATTTCTTTTCTTTATTTGTTAAATGGTCTAGGCTCAGTTTTTCTTGTTGATCTCTTATCTACATCATCATCTTGATGATCATGAATGAATGATAAGACATAAGACGTGAACGAGACTTTTGAAATATGTATATTGGGGCAAATTCGCTTACTATATTTTCAAAGCTTTATAATATATAAATAGAACAAAAACATCGATATACAAAAACTAAAGAAACATGTTCTATTGTTTGTGGGGTTTTATGTTTTTTCACAAACATAAGTATACAGTAAAATTATAAAAGAATATGAAAAGGAATTTTACCAGTTTTTATGCTTTGTCTTATAAAAATAATTCATATGTCCATAGGGAGTCGTAATAGGAAAGCAGAGAAAGTAAAGGGAAGAGACAAATTCGTGCAGCAGTCAACAACATGATCCGTTTCTCTTATTATTTACTTTTCAGTGGAAGGATAACTGTTGAATTGTTTCAAAGCTGTATAACAACAACAGTGTTACGTAATAACAACCGAGTACACCGAAAAAAAGAAGAAAATCCATTTAAAAAAGGACACAATATAATGCGACTGAACAGACAAACAAGTAAACAACCAAAATCCCATTTTTAAACTGGATGAGCTTCTTATACCTCGTCACTATAAATATCTTTTCATGGAGGGACCATTCACCCTTGCAAAACAAAGAAGGCTATATGTAGCTGTAAAGCAATAGAACAAGAATTGCTTTAAAACAAGGAAAACTTTCATTTTGCTTTGTTCACTGTCAATGATATTATTCTCCTACTATTCCAGTCACATATTTTCCAATAAAAATTTCCCATTTCTTTTCCTACTTCTCAAAGTAAAATTAAAAAACAAAGTGGAAGAAAAATCTTCCTTTACTCCTCCGCATTCATTTCCGTAATACTTGCCACTTTATTTCAGAGGAAAAAGCATTTGTTAGAATAAGAAAGCGGCTAAAACACTTTGTTTAAAACGATTCATTTCCTTTAAGCATAATATAACGCCTGTCTTCCATTGTGAAATGCAAGAGAAAGGGAAGTGAAAAGAAATGTAATAGTTACAGCAAAAATAATATTTTTACTTTTTCCCTTTCTCAAAAGGATAATCATTATTGGCTTGTGTGTACTTTAAAAATTTGAATATGGAAATGGTTTGTAAAGAGAAAGAGAGAGAAAGTCATAGTAAATGGTGAAAAAAGTCAACAATATCCCATCTTCATCTTGAAACGATGGAGAAGGATATGACATGATGGCGACGGTGACAAAGTGGTGGTGGTGGTGGTGGATGCTCTGCAAATTGTAATACTATTTTCATTTTGCATATTCAATTCAACTCAAACAAGAACTAACGACTTTTGCCACATTTACCCTATGTTTTTAAAACGAGAATATTCAAAGAAATAACATTTCTTAAAATGTTTGTACTATAAAACATCTGTACCGTTCTCTTTTTGTCTACCCCCACCGTTCTCATGCAATTTGAGGGATCATCCATGTTATCTCTCTTTTAAAATACAAACACAAGAAAATTGTATGTAACGTCAGAGTAGAGGAGATGAGAGTGTGACAAACATTCATCCCTGTAGTGTGCCTATTTTACAAAGTATTTCATCCAATTTGTTTAAATAGTGTATTTTCTGGAACAACAGAGAAACAGAAAAAGAAGGGAGGAAAGGGCAATGATAAAAACAATTTTTACTCTCTGAAAATAAGAAAGAGTGAAAAGAATTTAAATATTTATAAGAAGGAGACGACAAAAAATTCTTTTTCTTTCTTTCCCTCTCTTTCCACTTTACTTTTTAGTTAGGTAAACTTCCTCAGAGACCATTTGTGATGGCACCAAAACGCCAACGCCATTTATGCATAAAAATATAGAAGAGACGAAAGAGCAGTGAACGGAAAAGAAAAGAGAAAGTGTAAGAAAAGTAAACACTGGAAATAGAATGGTTTTTGATGAACTCCAAGTGGACTATAACTTCCAGCAATGGTGAAAAAGNAAAAATATAGGAGAGACGAAAGAGCAGTGAACGGAAAAGAAAAGAGAAAGTGTAAGAAAAGTAAACACTGGAAATAGAATGGTTTTTGATGAACTCCAAGTGGACTATAACTTCCAGCAATGGTGAAAAAGGTGGTGGTGGTGGAGGAAAAGAGTTTAAGAATATGTGAAGAGAGGCGAAAGGAAAAGTCCACCAATAAAGCATGCTGCTCTTTCATACTCTGTCTTACTAACAACACACACACAAAGTGAGACACATATGGCTTTAACTTAAAATGTACTTTTCCAGAAGCACTCGACAAGTAAAAGTTTTTTTCTTTTTGTTTCTTTTCCAACATTAATAATGCCTTTAGTGCCAAGCCGCAGCAAACAAAGTTAGTCTTTTAAATTTACATGTGTACTAACATACTTATAATAACCATTTAAATGCTAAGAAAACGCTAAGCTACTTTTTTATTAGTTTATACAAACCCTTTTCTTCTTCTTCCACTTTAGAATGGTGAATGAAATGAAAGAATGGTGCATTCTATGCAGCAAAAGATTAAAAACAAAGTTTGCTTTGAAACAACAAAAAACTGAGAAAAAGAAAGTTTAAGTAAGCATTTTGGAATATTTTTCTTCGAAACTCCTTGTGCAAAGTTAAAAATGAATAACTTTCTCTCTATTTTCTTTTAATATTTGACTTAATATCCAGAATTTTCAGATAGATAAATATTGCTGAATGTATTAGTGGCAAACAGGGTTTCCTTCCTGTTCTAAATATAAATCATTGGCTTAACGTTAAGCAGATTTTTATGAGCCTCTTCAATCATGTGAAACTAGATAAATAGTGGGATAAATGGTCAAGTTGTACCTACTCAGATGTTATTATGCATGTGTGCTCTATTTAAGCTGCATTCGTAATTAAAATGAATATCCTTTTTAATGCTTTATTCTTAGTAGACAGCTAAGCTTTTCCGCCATGTACTCATTTCCCATTCTTTCAGTAAGGAAACAACTCATTTATAAAGATAAATTATGATACTAGGAAAACAAAGCGAGTCGTAAATTGTGAAATTCCGCGACTGCAGCTGAAATCCGAACAAACAAAAATAATGTATCTTTCTTCTAACGATAAGAATAAATATTATTTTTAAACATCTGAGGGAATACTAACAGTTATGCCTGCCTAGTCATGATCACAACAACAATCACAGTTAAATCCTTTCTCGGAAAATACATTTCATCATCATCATAATAATATTCAACGATTTTTTATTACTTTTTCTTTTTTGTTGTATCACATCGAGACAATTTGCTGGTGGCAATATACTCAAGAAAACCAACTTTTGTCTTATACGATTTTTTTCGAAAATACAGGAACAATGCCTATAGTATTCTTCGGTATTCTAAATAACAACCAAAGAAAGAGTTAACCGTATTTTGAATAACACTCTTTTGATACACTATTCTAGTAGTGAAGAAGCAACTTGGATTTACTATTGTTTATAAAATATACATATTTGTACAAAAATAGGGAGAGTCCCATCTGTCTTTCCTCCTTGTATCTACCTCCCTTTACTACTTACAATAAGAGAGAAACCATTTTTTATCCCTGTTAAAAGTATTCCTCCAAAACAAGAAAAGAGTTTTCCCCACCGCTTTTGTTTTTACCACTTTTCCATTCATTCATCGTATCGGAATCACACACACAATATGATGATGATGATAGTTACATGTATCCAATCTAAATTAGATAAAATCTCTGGAGGGAATTCGTTTTGTGTTTAGTCTTTTCAGCCAGTCACTCATTCCTTGCTACTTTATAACCCAGTTGTATAAGTAGGGACGAGGAGCACTCACAATTCACAATCAATGAGAAAGTCAAGAGAAAAGGATTGGTGAAATTAGGAGGGAGAGAAGATGCAGATGTGATGCACCTAAGCTAGATAAATGAAGGAATGGATTGGCATTATTCACTGACTGCAATGCAGTCTTCCCCAACACGTCCACCGCTGTTACCACCGTCAGGAACAGCATCAGGAGAAGAGAAACTAACAAGACGGGAAACAATCAGTGGAGGATCTTGTGATGTACAATAGTGATAGGAAGTGTGATTGGGTCGTATTAAGTACAAGCTTTACTAATTGTAGTTATGTACGAGTACGTAAAGGCTGAATCTGTTCATGGAATAATAAATTACAAAGGTTTTGACACAGTCTCGTGTACTTCAAATAGCTTTTTCTTGAAACTTTTGCACTATACTTAAAGTTTCCATATTCTTCTGCTCATTGTATATGTCAACTTACAAACTATATGCAACTTACGAAACGGATTTTTCATCCTGTAAATAAATAACATGAAAGTAACAAGAAAGGAGTTGAGTTTCTTCGTTTTTTTCTGTCTGCTTGGAATGGTAAAATAGCAATATCCGGACAAGATAACAATTTACTTCCTTATTGCTTTTAATATTGCTTTTATTTCCATCCATTGTTCTAGTTAAGAAGTAGAGAGATGGAGAGAATAAGAGCGCATTTCTGAAAGACGGCATTAAAGAAGGGGATCAGCTTAAAAGAAAATGGCTGAAACGAATTAAAGGAATGACGGGGAATCAATTTACACAGTCTAGGGCAGAAATGGAATATTGGAGGACGTGATGAGGCTGTTAACATAGGATTGAAAATGAAGAAAGAGAAATAAAAGAAACGAATGAAGAAGCTGATACCGAATAAATAGTGTTCTTATTCTACTACTACACTGTTTCTCATCTAAACTCATTTTCTTTTTTCATCCTGTCCACATATAAACAAAAATGTGCTTTGTTTCCATCAGAAGAATTAATTGTGCCTTCTCTAGTAGAATTTACATTGTATTAAAATAAACCCCTGTTTAGTCCTTCTCTTATACCTTCTCTTTTGTGATAAATTCTAGCCAAACAGTGCATTTTATATTTACTTTGTTTTGAAGTAGACATAAAACCGCCATAAATTAAATTCTACCTGAAAATAGAATGATATTGCAAATATAAAACAAAGACCTTCTTGTTCGGCTTCTCCAGAGCTTTTAATTTAAGCAATAGCCTAAGGAAATCATTATCATATCATCACATCATTCTTTTCTACCACTACCCTTCCACTTCTTTCCCTTCAAAGGGAATTACTAATTCATTTTCTACAAGAGTCACATTTCATCCTAGTTCATCATGTCAAGAAGAAGGAGTGAAGCTAAAACACGATAGAAGATATACGGATTCAACAAAAAGCAAGAATAAAAATATCTTTAGAAAGATGCCTAAATTTTTTCTACACTGTGATCTTGCTTCTTCTATTAATACAAACTTTTTAGTTCTATAGTAAGAGAAAGAGTCTTGTTCACATGAATAAAGAGAATGTCACCGACGACGACAAGGATAAGAAGAAAAAACCCTTCCGTCACCGTATTTTAAAATAAGAAAGAAACTCTGCCCACTCTCAGTCACTCAGCTTAAAGTCAGTAGCTATATCACAAGTCATTCCATGATACAGTCGGAGATGAGAGGAGAGCAGTCACCTCCAGTTACTTATCGCTACTTTCTCCATTTTAATGATCAGCATGAACATGACAGCCGTTGACATTTCATGCATGTATCATCACACTCTCTCCTCAACAAGATCCAACCACCACCACCATCATCAACTTAAGCCATCACCGCACAAAAATCCACACAGACAAAACCCACGACGTGACAATGAGCTTAAATAGAACCAAAAAGGTTTTCGCTTACTTTCTCTCTTTCCGAAACAAGAAGAAAGGAGAAAAAAGAAGTATTAGAAAAATGATGAAAGAAATCTTCACGTCTTTGCCACTGTAAAAAGATATGGTTAATTTTTAAGAAAATCTGACTAGAAAGATCGCATCGAGAATAAAAGAAATAGAAGAGCAACCAACACCCTATAGTCATCCGTCTTTGAGGAGTTTGGAAAGAAAAAAAACTTTAGTTCATTAGGGATTCTTGTCACGATTTTCTATCAACATACAAATTCCACCTTCATCATGTCATTTTTCCTCAGACGAAAGAATGCCATCAGAAACATAACAAAAACTGTTAGGGAGAATAAAACAAAAGCAAAAGACAACTTGGCTACCAAAAATCTTCCTGCAGTAGCAAAAAACGCATATGTTAAAAAGGGAACGTTTCATGGGAGGCACAATATGCTTCATTCATATTAGCTCAAATTGTGTAATAATATTATTTTTAGGGATAAACTAGACAAGCAATGAAAATTGGAAAGCATGCAAATCTGTACACGGTGATACCATAAAGATTGGAAAGATGTTTTGTTTTGTTGAGAAACATCACTAATTTCATTCACATTTTGGAAAACATCATCAAACAAACACGACAAGGTACACAGATATCTACATACTACAACTTGGAAGAAGAGAAACCCGCTTCTCGACAGAAGTAGCAACAGCAGCGGGAGTTAAACCTCTTACTTGTCAACCAACCTAATTTTATGCATGCTCATGTTTGTCTCTCCCACTCCTGTGTCCAGAATTAAAATCTTTAAGATGCATAACGGGCCAACCAACCACCCAAGAAAAAATTAATTTAAATGCCTACCATCATCATCCATCCTCACCGCGCTCTCTCAAGAGTGAAGTGGAGTTGCTGAGAGTCTGTTTCCAATTTTTTCTTTAAAAATGAGGACTTTTTGGACTTGAGAGGAAAAAGCTTTCCTCGTCTTTCTTTTTAAGTATGTATAAAAAGCTGTGTCGCTCCTTTGGTCTCAAGGGACACAAAGAAAGGAAGGGAGTGTTTTCTTCGTCTGCAACTAATGCTCGTGCTTTAAAGTCGTTGTCGTCTTACTCCTATTTCGCCGTTGCTGCAATCACTTTCACATATTTTTCTCCAAGAATGTTAAAGAGAGAAAGGACGACAGGATTACTCTGGAAGAGAAGTGTGCTCCTCTGTTCAAAGTGCACACTTGACTTTAAACTACTGTTGAAATATCTTACGTAATATCCACCGCCACGAGCAGTAGGCAGGGACATTTGAAGCGTACCACCAGCACCAGTCATCCATTACTTTTGCTTTTCAACCAACTGACTTTAGCTTTTCTTTTCAACATACAGCTTTCACGATACGATACATCAATCCCACTACTTTCACTTTCCCATCTGCTACCAAAAAATGACAGAGGACGCAATAGCAACAATATCACTATTCCCATTCTATACGCATATTTTCTCTTACTTTGAAAACGATGGCTTTAACTTTCATCAAAAGGAGCAACTATTATATGATTTAACATCGCCCAATTTAGAAGATGCATATATATATTCAAGAAGAGAAAGTGAGTGAAGACAAGGACTGGTCCTTTCTTCAAACATATTTTGAAACATTATTCAAATTCGTTACCCGTTCCAACCAGCAGAAGATAACATCAGGACAAGTAAGCAGATCTGATCCGATCATAACCAGAAACAGACTTCCTTATCTGCAACAGAATTGTATGAACAACGCAACCATGCACGATATATTATACAAAAAAAATGTTGTTCCCAAAAACAAAGAATGAAAAAGCGCAACTAAATAAACGATCTTTTAAAGATAAAGGTTAAATATAAAGCATATGTTATACTATGTAGCTTGGATCAGCTATCGTTTCTAGTTAAAGGCATTCCAGACGTCACCAACTTTTCTTATTTTAGAAAAAAATTGTGTCTCATTTTCAAATATCCGTTCATATTTTCATCTAATATTTCTTAAGCCTTCATTTGAATGCGAAACAAGTTAGTGGATTCCAAAGCTGAATTCTTGATTTTTCGGTGCGTGTGCCTGCATTTCTATTTGGTTGTAGTAGGGAACGGCGGAATAGAAAAAAGAGGCAATCGCGTGTGCGTAGGTATTCCCATCACTGCGTTTTTATTCAGAGAAAATCATTTTAAGGACATATATACAGGAAGAATAAACTTTCTCTTTTGTGTACAATTCTTTTTGTTCTTTTTCCTTTCTATGATCGTTTTAAGTGATAAGGATGGTCCTTTGCTTACAGCATGCAACTCTGCTATAGGTATGCTGACACGAGGAATGTTTGCATACATGACGATTTATGCATTGTTAACAAGAACGAGACCATAAAGTACAATTTTGAAAGTCGCATTTTACCAGCCAACTTGCTCAAATATGATACTGCCTGATACACGCCCATACGTCTCCGTTTTTTTTGATGTTCTACGATATTTTTAAGAAAAGAGGGAAGAAAAATCTTCAAAGTCTTTCCTCCTTCTTCATAGTCAGTTATTGGCTCATGTCGGATATGGATCATGATGGTGATACGGAAAAGGTTTTTTTTATTCTAAAGGAAAATGCCATTTCTTTTTGCATGCTCAATACTACACCCAAAAAACTAAGACGTTATGCAACCAGGAAAAAAGACTTGACAAAAGGGTAAGCAGAGCAGAAGAATATCTTAAGCCGAGAAGAGAGAGGCAAAAATGAAAAAAGAAGAACGAGAGAATGAAGAAGCAGGAGAAAGGAATTCTTTTTCTTTCAAAGTGAAGAGCAAAGACGAAAGGAAAAGATCAGAGGGAAAGAAGGATAAGGAAAAATAGAGGCAAAGAAGAATGATGGTAAGAAAAAAGCGAATGCTTTTTGATAAAAACAGAATGACGAAAAGTTGTATCAGCTCATATAGCATTACCATACGTTCTTTTATAAAGATTTTGCTTATTATATGCACATGCACATATATCATTTTAGATTAGGTGATTTTTTCCCCTTTGAACAAGCCCTTCTAAAATTCATCTCTGCAACGTCACGTCGTATATTCTTTAATTTTAACTGTGATTCATTTCCTTACAAGAACCAATTCAACTAAAAGTAGAAAGAAACATGATTATGAGCATGTGGAATTATGATTTAATCGGATTCTTTCATCCCAAGAGTAACTCTCATGGTTTTCGATTACCCTTCTTGATGATGATTATGATGAAGAACATGATGATGATCTTGTAGAAATTTGTTGGAGAGACGGATAATAGTGCGTGCGGCAGCTCAAGAAAAAGAGTATCAGATCAAAAAGAAAACTTTTTCGACTCCACAACTTATTATCTACATCATTATTACCACTTTCTCTAGGATAGATATACAGACAGGGCAAAGAATAAGTGGAAAATTTCTTCTCTGAGATTAAAACTATCGTTCATATACCAGGATAAGAGAGAACAAGGGAAGGAACAGGAAGTTGCTTCTTTCATTTTTGTTAAATTCCCTAAACCTATTTTTGTATGTAAAAGGGAAGCAGCTGGGACTAGTGATAGAAATAGAAAGAGGGAGAATGAAAGAGAGTTAGCTGCAGAGAACGCAAAAGGGATTAACGAAATACAATAACCATTAAGGTATTCTATGAATGAACATGCGGAAAACATCCAGACAGAAAAGAAACCGTTTCTGCTTTTTTTCAGCTGCTACTATATATGCCTGGATTTTTTCCAGAATGAATTCACAGAGTTTACATTTGTACTCTGCTTTCATTCCTCTCTTGTTTGAGTTTCATCTTCCTACTCTTTATATTATGTGGTACCTTTGCAAAAAAGCAGAATGGAAGTTTTTGTAGAGGAATTTTTAATGAGATGTATAAATACATATTTGGAAAGTGGAATGTAATAAGATAAAAAGCCAAGTCCAATTCTACCAAAACCATACAGTTGCTTGCTGTTGGTGGTCTCTTGAAACTTTTCTCCCTTTTTCTCTAAATATAATTCTAAAATGGAATGGACCACACTTGCTTTGACTCTTGGCTCGAGGCCATCTACAAAAGCGTACTTTACTGAGGAAGAGAAAAAGAGTGGAATTGTGATAGTTGCGCAAAGAAGGTGGAAGGTCAGTGCACTCTTTTTAAACTCTTCCCGGTTCCTATCAACATGGACTTTATGGAGGGACTGTTTCCTTTTCGGAAGGAAGAAGAGATGACGCGATGAAAGTTTATGCGATAAGTTGAATGGGTAATTTAAATTAAAAAATAGGATCCCCCCGTTCTAGTTAAAAATGGATGTGAGCACTTACGTAGTTCCGCACAATGTCAGGATGGTCTTTTTCCAATCCATCATCGAGAATGGTGACAACAATCCCTTTGCCGGTAATGCCCTCATTCCACGCCTCCAACACGTTCATGTCCAGTCCGCCACCCCGATTCTGTAAAAAAGACACAGAGAAAAGCATCATCATTATATTGCCTCATCATTCTTTTTGTCCAGTTTTATTTTATTACTGTCTGTGATACAACAAAAATGTACATAAAAGAGGTCTTTGTATGATCTCAAAAAAGAGCCATAAAAACGTATCAATAATGCTTGCATTCTTTTATAAAAATAAAAAACTGTCAAATGGGCCCATATAATATTCATAATAACGTTGGTTATGTTCTCATCATTACTCACTAGTCAGGGTTGCAAATCTACAGATTCTTTAAAACATGCGATGCCCTTACTGGAAAACAAACTCTATTTACCTACCCACCTTTGAAAAATTAGTTGAGGGAATTTGTGAAATGAAAGAGCTTTAAAAGCCTGACAAAGTTGTGGGGCATTCTATTCCATTTGTGTAAGCAGAAAAGGACAAAGATTTTCTCACTCGCCAACAGTTGTAAGATGCGAAGTATATATTATGACAATAATGTGGACACAATTCATTTTTTCTCTAACCGTGCTCCCTTTTCTTTTTGGCTATGAATATACTGCCAAGACGTGCCAAACCACAGGAGTTACTTTAATATATGAAGAAAAATGTTGGAAAATGATATCGTCTTTTTTTGCAAGTGATGAAGGAAAAGATAGTGAATTTTAGCTGCCATCCTATTCCTTTCACCACTGTAGTCACCACAAACATTATTAGAGTCACCTAAGGTTTTGTTTGCTCTTACATTAGTTTTGTGAGACGGAATGAATGAGCACCCACACGTGAGCCCATAAAAAGTTTTATATGGTTTTGATTTGTGTATACGATAAAGGAGTGATATTTTCTCAAATCATTTCTGCTCCAATGAATTCTGGAATCATTTTATTCTGTCTAATATTAATTACGTGTGCTTTATAAAAATAGTTTATGTGAAGGATGATGATTGCAATAACCGGTAAATTTTGAATTTCCTAACTATTCCTGTAACCTATACTTAAGTAATGTTACTGGCGTTCTGTTTTCTCATTGATGTTTCCGATTAGCGTTTTATCTACGTGCTTGTTTCCTCAACTGGATATATTTTTGCCCACTTATAAATGCAGCCAAAATCGTAAACTTCAAAGGAGTTTTGAAATAGTTGCGGTCTATATGTGAATGTTTTAAATTTTATGTCAAAAATGCAAACTATAAAGAATTCTACCCATTCATCATATGAGGTTACTTTACAAACTCTTTGTTAGACAGTATGTATACAGCACAGCATCGCTTCAATAGACGCTGGATGAGAGGATTGATGTTGTAAAAAAGTATATAAAGAGAATGCTTTGATTCGTATATCATTCAGCTTTGATCATTATTGTTTAAAAATACAATATTACTGGTTTTATTAACCTGATAATCAAACAGAGCATTGCATTTTGTTTAAAATTCAGTTGACTCTATTATAATACTAATTTTTGATGTATTTGTGGTTTACGCAACTCTACAATTATGACTCAATTCAACCACATGACAAAGTTTATCACACCATTTTGTAACTATTGTAAATCCAGATAAAAGCTCGGAAGTGGGATGGGTAGTAGCCTCATATTTTTCCTATTTCACCTTAAACGAGCCAGATTCCGGAAGGAAATGCACTTGACTTTTCTATTTTTTATTTAATAATGGAATTCTGCTGCGGTAATGATTCTTAAAAAGAATTGCAAAGGAAAAAGTAAGCTCTGAATAAATGCTTCCCTGTACTTTAAAGGCTTTTTCATTGTAAATCCATCTTGAAAGGCTTTAGCGTCAACTTTCTTCCCATACAAAACAAGGTAAAAATAGATTTTTTCTGTTTGATGAAAGCCCGCGTAGTAAGCGGTCAACAGAGTGACACAAGTTCTTTTGGAGATTATTATCCACTTTGTTCGGATGTCAGAGTCACATTAACTGAGTGAGTCTCTCTACTTTTAAAAAGCTTAAACTGTCTCAAAGACTTTTTAAGAAAAGGTCAAGAATGAATAATGGGAAGTCCATTAAAAACTGATAAAGGAATAAAGTCAATCTAAAAGAATCACTCAATGACCCCAAAATGTTTTCCTGAAAAGATAAAGAGATTCGCATAAAAGACTATTTTCTTTTTAACCACACAATTTCGTGACTACTTATATAATCGTTTCCAAAAGTTGCAAAAATATTGCAAATCCCATTCTTAAGCAAAAGTTTGTTTGTAATAACAACGAACAATAATAATAATAATAATCTTCTCTCTATGCATAAATGCATTTCATTTGCTCACTCCCACTAAATTATATATTTTCGTGAGGAGAAAACTTGTTTACTTAAGTACATGTAAGGCAGGAGTCTTATTACTTCCCAAGAAAACTTTCTCCGTGCTTGTTCTATCCAGCACATCAATTACAATTACAACTAACGCCCTTTCCTTACTTTTCACATTAGGGGTTGCATCAAACAAAACTATTGTAAGCTAACTTAAGACGAGAAAGTAATTTACGATCATTTTTTGCAAGATTTTCTTTCTCGTTCAGTAGTTCAGATCCAATTCTAACAAGTGAAAATACTTAGCAAGACCAGATTGGAACTCACTTTAGTCATTACTGTCCCAAACTAGAAAAGCATGGGCTCTCAAGCTGCGACTGAACCATTTTGGATTCTCTCATAAAACTGTCACGGAGTCAATTAATCCCAAATCAAAAACTTTTTTGAAAAATATTCTTTTCTATTTTAGATTAAAAGTTTCATGTTTAACATTCCTTTCTAATTAGCAACTTCTTCAATACAGATAGATAAGCCTATTTTACTTTTACAACTTTTACTCTTACTTTCACGCTCGATTTCGCCTCGATGAAACGTGACCCTTCATTGAGCTTCATTTGTGGATGTGGAACAACTCGTCCATTTGCAATTATTATTGGAACAACGTCTCATAAATCGTATAAAGTTTTCCTTGATTTTTCCATTCTTTGATTTAACGAGCTTAAATGTAGTACTAGCTACATATGGATTGAGCACGTATATATAAGTCTTTTAAAGAAAAATGGAAAATTACAATGTTTTACTACTCCCTGCCACTACCATTTTCCCTTAAAAGTTATGGGTTTATGAATAAACATGAGACAGA
>JAANSO010001672.1:0-15995 GCA_036507315.1 Lepidocyrtus fimetarius | reverse complement strand
AATAGCTTCAGCTCTTCCTTGGTAATACTTATCGATTGTGATCGCATTTGGAATGTCAATTGATTCTGGTAACGCCGCTGGGACAGCAGAGCCTCTGGAAGTTCTCCGGACTTCGCCATCCGCTATTAACCAAAACCATTTTAGAATTTTCATTATCAGAATCAATATATAAAATTAAATTAAGTTAATGAACGTACGTGTTCTTGAGGTATCACAAGATATCAAAGCAGCTTCAAATAGCCACGGTCCAAATAAATGAAGAATACTGTTGACGCGTGGTCTCTGCGGAGAAAGTTTACTTAAATTGGAGCCACCTCCATTTTCAACATGCGAATCATTTCCTGTACTGTGCATACTGGAATGGGAAGAGGACGGAATTGAAGAGGTGTCTTTGGAGCGAGTAATGCCTAAAATTGAAGTTCTCGGCATTCCTAAAATAATATACGGAATAAAGTTTTATTTGAACATGATGACTGCAATAAGATAAGCAACATTCAAAACAAAAGATCTGCTGACTGTATACTGTCAGCATACATAACTCAAAAAGTACCAAAAAATGTTAGTCAATTCTAAAAATTGAAAAATTAGCTAATCTAATAAATAACTAAACTAATAAACAAAATCATACGCAATAACATAATCCCATCACCACCAAAACTTATATTTAAAATGTCCGTGTTTTAAATATCTTGATATCAACCAATAATACTTGTACATACTACAATATAGTACAATGAGAAAGCAAAGTTTATCTAGCAAAACTACAATTTAAAACAAACTATCAACCAAAATCTCAACTATAAAGTGCTCTTTTTAAACAATCTATACCCTTAGGAATAGTGGAAGTGGAAGAAGTAGAAACGCTAAAGCTTTTCGCTAGTCTTCTCATAGGCGGAGCTGGGCTTGAAATAGGCCGAGGAGGTTCAGTAGAACTTCCAATAGTTGTGATTTCCAATAACTTCCCTTTCAAAGGAGGAATCCCTACGCATCCCAGTGAAAGAATAGAGCCCAATAAATTAAATAATCTTACTTCAAAGCTTCCTCAACCTGAACTATAGAATCTCGTGTGCCACGCACACACACCATTTATAAACCATCATTTCAGTTAAAAACCTAAAACTTAATTCGTTTGTAAAAATCAAGCTTAAATTAAGTTTATTCTGACCTACCTAAAAATGCATCGACAAGAGAAGCAATTCCTTGCATCGCCTGATAAAAAATATTCGGTAGAATTGACAAACAGGGATGTTGACAAGGGTCGATCACACCTTCACTTGAGATTGCGTACTGTAATAATTAATAATTAGAAATATGATTATGGCTACAGTTGTGTATTTTAATGTTAGTACAAATACCTGCAGAAAATTTTGCGTCTGAGAAATCTTTGTCGGTTGAGTAAGCTCCACGGGATTGCCCAAGCAGTGAAGAAATCGAAACCAAGTTTGTACAATTGCATCATCAGTCATATTAGCTGGAACGAGGGTCCCATCATCATCACAAACTTTAATGTAGCCAACCCCATACATAATATTCAGCACTCTCCCAACCAACAATAAATTAATACGGTTCCACTGGTCAAAAAGGTTTGCTCGGTGTCTCCAAGACTGGCATGACTCCCGCAGGGTTTTCCATAACGGAGGGGAAGGAAATGATTTACCACACGCCAACAGCCACACTTCAAAAAGAACGCTTAGAACACGCTCGCATAATTGATCTCCAATGTCCTCTTTGATTGAAGGAGGTGATAAAATGGCGGTGTTGATTCCAATAAGGAAAAGAAGGATGCACTCCCAGGTTTCCGTGTCAAGTATTTCGGAAGTACGGATGGTGTTCTGAAGCACGCGCAAAACTCGGTGGCACAGCACTGCTTGTCTGTTGATTGTGTCTTGGCCTGAAACAAAATAATTAATTAATACATGTCTGCAACTTTAATTAGTCAACCGCAAAAGTAATTCAAGAAGGCACTTAAAATGAAAATAACTGAGTTTGCAATTAAAAAGCAATAAAGCGTGTTAAAATTGCATTTTTACCCAAATCCGAACAATATAAGAAAGGCCAGACTTGTGAAGAAAAGATTGAAAGTTAAATATTTTTAATCAAAGCTAATCAGTCATTTGATAGTTAATTTTTGCTTTTTGGTAGTTATTTACAGTATCATACACAAAGTAAATTGAAGTGAATCTTACCTTCTCCTTTCCTAGGGGAAAACAAATGATAAAAATGATTGATCATAACCCTGGAATAGAAGTTGGGCCTGTCTGTGATAGGCTTCGGGACGGAAATCTTTGGTACAGGAGCCAGGCATGATAACCACTCGCAGTAAATACTGACACAGTCCTTTATAATTTCATGTTCCGTGAACGGTAAGCTAAGTCCATGGCAAATAACCTAAAAAAGTGTCATTTTAATAATTTCAATTAACTATTTTTCTTTAATTTAATAAAACTTCCATACCTGAAGGCACCACTCAATCTCCCCATCACTCCCAAAACTGCTCATCGTTGGGGGCTGCGATATCCCCAAAGATGACACAATGTGTCTAACCACCGGAAGCACCACATCTTTCGCTGCTTCAGCTCGGAAGCTTCTCCAAAACTGAAGTTCTCACACCGTTTAAATCCTCATTTCCGGAGTTGGTCAACGCCGTCCATTCCGAATACATCTTCAAATCCCAAAAGTAGTTATCTTCAAAATTAACTAATTCATGACTAGATTTTCAATCTTCAACCTAGTAATTTGTAACTTTAATCAACTTGATCACTTCAAAACTGCTTTTTAATTGTAATTAAACCCACAATTAATTAATTTCAGTTAAATCATATTTTTGACAGGAATTTAAACAGTTCACCTGCTCCTGTTGCTCTTTTATGTACAAAAATACACAAAACATAAACACAGTTGTACCTCATTCCTTTCTATGCTTTTACAAACACACGTAAGCACTACATAGAAACCTACAAGCTAGAAACATTCGGCTAATAGCAAAATGTACGGCTAGTTAACACGCCGCAGCTTTAAAAAGACACAGAAACACTCACAAAGTGCAATAATTAGCCTGAGCTAGACAACATACAAAAAACAAACGAAGAGTTTATGTAAAAGCATTGTTTTTTGAGAATTGTGTTTGACGCAGTTCAGAAAGAGTTGAGCTCGCAAGGTTGAAGGAAGTCCAACATCATCATCAGCTGCTGCTGTTTTTCTTAACATATTTTTTATTAGGAAGTGAATTGGAGTTTAAATAAAGTTTAAAATGTTAATTAGATTTAACTTAATTAAATAGCTTTAATTTACGTTTAGTTTTAGTGTTTATTAAATGGTGCTACAATCGAAATATTTTTGTGTTAAACAGGGTTATTAGACCTTTCATTAAGTTTGTCCGTTAAATTAATTATTTATATTATGCCACGAAAGAAATCAAAAGGGGGCTCAAAGCAAGCTCAACAATCAAGTGCACCACCACCACCGCAGCATAGTCAAGTACCTCAGGTAATTAATTTAATTGCAGTGGTTAAACTGAAGATATTTAAAATAATTAAGCTTTAATTAAAATGCATTTGTATATTGCAGGATGACGAGCAGTGGCGGCTTTAGGGTTGCGCCAGGTGCGCCTTGGCGCACCCCAAAATTTTGAGAGAATACGAAAAAGTTTTCTATTTTGTTAGATTTATGCTTTGATTTCTATAAAATATGGCAAACTTTAACTTAAACGCTTAAAGTACCAGCCCCTAAGCCAAAATCTAACTGTTTTCATAGTTAATGTCCATAAAGGGTATTGATTTTACAGTTTAGGATAGTAGAATTTCCAAGTAGTGGCCCTCAGAGCACACACCCTTACAATTTGTTCGAGAAAACAATTCAATTATATGCTTAACGCAATAGTATTGTAACCAATTGCCTGTGCAAACTTAAGTTAACTCATTAGATTAACCATATGCGGTGAGGAGTAGAGAGTGCTCCCCAGACCGGACAAGTTAAAGACCGTCGCATGAACCAAAAATTAAAGTTTCGTGATACGGGCTTTTTAACAAAAATCTTAAAAGTACAGCTTGTCAGTTTGGCCGTTTTTTAGTAGCACAATAAAAAATTTGCGCGGCCTACGGCCGCCACTTATTTGCCTTTCCCCACTTTTCTTTAGTTATTTTGCCAACGAAGTCTAACCATATACTTGGAACTCATTCAGAAATTAAAACGGTATTTTAGCAAAGATTGATTTGATTTTTCATTTAAAAACTGCATTTCTCTCTAAAACAATGACCCGAAGTGAATTAACTACAATCGGTTTTGGGTATTTTCGCAAAAAATGCCAAACGTTTAAAGCTTGATTTGGTCTCGTTTAAAAACTTGATTGGGGATGAAAATATATATTGAATTCTCACTTCAGAATTTTTCGAGCGGCCTTTGGCCGCTATGATTTTCACAATTTCAATGGAGTTGCATATAAAAAAGAATGACAGTTTTGTAACTTAATTTGGAAAAAACCTAATCACAACGTTTTAAATTCAACTACTACATACAATACAATAATGCTATAATCATGGCGCACCCGGCAAAAATTCCTAGAGCCGCCACTGATGACGAGGAGGATAATAGTACTGGTAAGTAATTTTTATGTTTACTTAAAAACGAAAAATGGCTCAAGGCTAAAGAAGCATTTATTTTTAATCGAGTAACATTTTAATTAACTTTCTTTTCTTAATTGTAGATTCTGTGGAGCAAGCTGCAAGGGAAGGGGCCATCAAAGATGATAATATGGACCAGGACTCGCTGATGTTTGAGGGGATAGATGATATAGATTTACCACAGGACGATGATGTAATTAAACAATTTTAATTTGGTCAATATAGTTAATTATCATTTGTGTTTTTACGATTGTTTTTTACACGTTATAGGACAGCGGAAGAGAGTTGGAGCACAGGGATATGCACTTGGATGTTGGCGCATCCGCTGGATCCCCAGATGAACTTCCACTTGATGAAACAGATAGCGTGCTGAACACCCCCTTTGGAAGCCCTCTGAGTGCGATAAGCAGTTTCAGTAATATTCAAAAATGGACTGGAGAAGTAAAGAAAATGCTGTTAGATGATCAACAACAAAGTGAAAGGTAAGTTACCCATTCAATTTAATTCTTTGAATAATTAAATTTGTATGAATTTATTTGAAATTGTTATATGTACTTATCCTTGTTAGTCGCTTCAAAGGATGGGTCTTTCCTTCACACGAAGTGCCTCCAACCTTCTCCTCTGCAGGCAGAACAGAAGGTTTTTCGGATCTTGAAGAAGGTGACTTTGATGTAATGCCCACAACGGAAGAACTAGCTGAGAAGTATTCCAACGAGTTAATTGAAAAAGAAAGAAGTATTTTGCTAAAAGATGCCAAAATTTTAGAATTAGAAAGAAGTTTAAGGGAAATTAAAGTAAGTAGTTTTTAAAACAGCCTTTGCATTTATTTTAAAACATGTACATATATTTAAATGAACTCTATTTTAACGCAGAATAACTTAGAAGACTGTCAAAAGGAACTGAAGCATACAGCGGAAACTGGCACATCAGGTGTTGAAAAACTTAAGCAAAGTTTAGAAGAAAAAGATAAATGTATAATGGAAACTTCTGAAAAGCTCAGGAAAGTCACAGAAAGCTATAATAGCAGCGAGCAACGATGGAAGGAGCAACAAGCGTATTTGGAAGACTTAATTAAAAAATTGAAGGCGGACTTAGAATCCAAAAGTTCTCTTGGGGTTGAGCTGGAAAGACTGCAAGATGAATTCAAAGTTCAACAGCATGACCTGGAAGACCAGCTAGAAAAAGTTAAGGAAGAAAAAAATCTCTTAAAGAAACAGTTCTCCGATGACAAATCTAACTTAGAGGAACAGCTAGAAAACCTTAGAAAAGAAAAGTTCCAGATAGAAGAGCAACTTCAAGAAGAAATTCGAGCTCTTGAAGATAAGCTTTTGCTATCAGAGCAAGCTTACGAAACGGTTTTAATTGAAAAAGATAGTATCAAGCAACAACTTGTCAATCAAGAGGAGAAAAATAAATATCTGGCTTCAGACATCGACGTATTGAAAGAAAATCAAGAGGAAGAGATACATCAAATTACCGTTGAAAAACAAAGGGTGGAAAGTGAACTCAAAAGTTTATTAGACAGTAAAAAATCTCTGGAGGAGGAGAAGAATGAATTAGAAGTACAAGTTCAAACTTTAACTGAACAATTGAAGCAAAACAAGCCTGACAAGGACAACTATTCCGAAATCGTTGCGTCGCTCTCTGCAGAAAAGGAACAACTTTTGAGCCAGCATACCACCGAGAAGCTTGAGCTGGAGATACAAATTCAAACTTTAAAACAGCAATTACAACAGGCAAAATCGGAGGAGCTTCAATCAGGCAGCAACACCGGGCCAGTTAATTTCTTTACAGACGATACTACTTCCAGTGTAAGTTTCTTTGCAAAATATGTGTCCAAAATAATATTTGCTAAGATTTTATATTTATGTTACAGAATGATTGGCTCCAAACAAAACAATCGTATGGAGGATAAAATTGCAGAATTGGAGTTGGAGAAAGGTAATCTACTACTTCAACTGGTAGACGTTGATGATGATGAGCAGCAAGGTAAATATTCCAACTCCTCTCAGCAACAATTATATATTTTTGAAAGACAACAACTTATCGTTAAAACGTATTTTTGGTTAGGTACATAATTTATATTTTTCTAATGTGGACTGCCAAGCTAAAGCTTTGAAACCTCAAACTTAACTAAAATTAATTTAAAATGATTTACTGGTTGGCCACTTGCAATAACAATTAACAAGAAAATCTTAAGCATAAGGTTTTTAAATGTTACCTGCTTGATTTGTTCTGTATTGTTCCTTTAATTTATCCAGTTAAGTTGGGTGCAATTGGACTTTTATTTGTTTTATGTGCAATGTTTATTTAATTTCTATAGAAGGCATTTTTGTACGCAGAACGCAAAATGTAAATATTGTAATTAACACCTTTTTATTAAATGGGAATTGGTACATTGTAATTGGATAAATAGCTTGGTGGCTATATGAAATGAGGAGTAATGTTTGCCTTGCTGCTTAACTATTGCACATCGTTAAATATCACGCGGGTTAAAAAGTAAAAGTGGTGGGGGTGACTAAACAAGCGACAGTAAATGTACAAGATCATTGCTTAGTCAAGATAGCATCAGTCAAAAACATCCCTGGCATTTCTGCGTTGTCTACTCTTCATTGCTATTTCATTAATAATCAATATAATTACAACATAATGTAATAATTCAATTTTGTTTTAGGAATCAGGGAGGAAGTCATCGCTGCAAAGAAAGTCTGTGAAACTCAAGCGGTACAGCATAAAGAACTACAGCAAGACAATGAAGCTACAAAACAAGGTATGATTGAAAATTATTTCAAGGTTTATTTGTAATTAAAAACTATTTGTTAAATGTGACTTGTTTTTTGCAGCTTTACATGAAGCAGAATTGAAAATTGTTTCATTGGAGCAAGAGCTTGTGGAGTATAAACAACGCGAGGCAGAACAGATAGTAACTGAAGTAAACACAATTTGTTGGGAAGAGAAAGTGGACAACCTTGTAAAAGAAAACAAAACCCTTTCTGAAGAACTGAACGCTCTACGAGCGTCAGCAGATGAATTGTCGTCCCGCTACACAGACTTGGAGACGAAATATGAACAACTTGAAGCAGGGCAGCCACCACTTGAAGCTCTTGTTGAAATAGATAAATGCGATGGATGGTCTGATGACACTCCACAAATGCCACCAGAACAAGATGAAGGATTTACTGAAGATCCGCAACTAATGGAGTTGAAAGCAGCTCTTGAGGAAAAAGAACGTGAAATAAATGAGATTTTACAAAAGCAGAAGAAATTACAAGGAGAACTAGAAGAACGAAGTCTAATCATGACCAGGTATGAAATAATGGTTGTGGAATTGCAAGGTGAGAAGTCAGCTTTCACACAAAAGTTTACGCAAATGGAAGAAGAGCTGAATAGGATTCGTCAAACACTCGCCGAGAAAGAAACCAGGGAAAAAGCCTTTTCTCCTCCGATACCCTCAGAAACTAATGATGGCTGGGGAGATGATGAAGCTGTAATAATTCCTGAGGATCCACCTGTGCCTGATAACAGCAAAGTAAATGAATTAGAAGAAGAACTATCTAAGAAGGAAGCAGAACTAACGAAATCTACAGAAAAATGCAAAGGGTTAGAAGAGAAGCTGAAGAAAGCATTGAAAGTGATTAAACAAAAGAATGAAAAGCTAGTTGAACTGAAAACTAGTCGCAGCGGGACGGAGTCAATAGCTACTTCTGCGATTTCTACAGAGACAAGCCAACACCAAGAACCTGTTGTGGAGCCAATTTGCGTAAAAGCAGTTGCCTATGAATGCGGGGAGAAAGAGTTGCAGAAGGAGCTCCAGGAAAAAGCTGAGAAGATAAATAAATTAGAAAGTTTGGTCAGGAGCTTGCAAGAAAATCAGCAAGTTCAAGCTGCTGCAGATATTCAACAAGTATTTGCAAATCCACAACAAGACATGTCTAGTTTGTTAATGCAAAAAGACAATGAGCTTGCCAGTTTGAGACATGAACTGTCTCAACTTGCCTCCACTCTTAACTCCAAAAACGACGAAATTGACCAACTTATGAAGACCTGTGGAGAAATGGAGAAGTCTGTAGATGAAAAAGTAGAACTTCTTAATGACTGCGTGGCGAAAAAAGACGAGGAAGTTAGGCAAGCCATTGTCCAGTACGAAGATATTCTTAAAGACGCGACGATAAATGTTTCTCATCTTACTAAGGAAGTTGAAGAAAAAATCCGCGTTATTAACTCCCTACAAGCACAAGTTCAAGAAGCACAGGAGCTCTTGCTGGAGACTCAGAATGAGTTTGAAGCGTACAAAAGAGACTCCCAAAGTTCTCAAGGGCTTCTTATTGCAAAAGAGCAAGAGCTGGAAGGACTAAAACAAGTAGAAATGCAACTTCGTCAAGAACTGAATATGCTTCAGGGTCAGGCCAACCAACTAAAGGAAAACCAAGCAGCGGTTAACGAAGCCTTTGAAAGTGGAGAATCAGAAAAAGCTCAACTCAGGGAGGAATACCTTTGTCTTCAAAATGAATACGGGAACAAGAACAGAGAACTCCAAATGCAAATTTCACAGCTCATCGATCAACTTAATGAAAAAGAGTCAGCGATAAGTGTAATGGAGACGAGATTAAAAGAGGCTGATGAGCAGTCGGATAGACTTGTCAGTGAAATCAAGGTCCAGCTTGAGGAGAAAACCAAAGCTATGGAGCTGATCGAGCAAACAGTTTTTATTAAAACCGAAGAGTGCATTCGTCTTGAAGAGAAACTAAAGCTGATTCAAGATGCTTCTCAGATAGAACTCAAAGAAAGACTAACACAAATGGAGGAGGAACATAAAAACGCACTTGAAGCTTTTGCAATGCAAAATTCTGAAGATTTGGAGCGCACTTGTGAACAACTAGCAAAGAAAAACCAAGAAATAGTCGAGCTCCAAGGGAAATTCAACCAGTTGCAGCAGCAAACATCTCAATTGGAGCAACAACTAGCAGAAAAAAGTGCCCAGCTTGCAGAAAAAGACCATGTCCTTGTTGGAAGTCGAGTCTCTAAGGGCAAATATTAAAGCTTTGGAGGACTCACTAGCCCAGTATACTTATGCTTACAACAACACTGCAATTGAGCTACAAGGAAAGGACGGTGAAATCCAGAATTTAAAGCAGATTTGCAATCAATACGAAGAGAAAATATATGCAGGCACAATGACTCAAGATGAATCCCAGAGAAAACTCCAGGAAGCTCAAGCTTCGTTAGCTCAATGCCAGCAAGACTTAGGTAACTATTACAACGAGCTGCAGAAATCAAAAGTGGAAGTGGAGACGTTGCAAAAATCTCAGCAAGAGTATCAGCAAACTGTGGAGAAGCTGAATGTTGAGTTAAGAGAAGCCAAACTGGAATCTCAAAGGTACACTGACGAGATTCAAACTTTAATCAATCAGCTTTCAAGAGCCAAGGATGTAGAACAAAGTCTTAATAAATACCTAGAAGATTTAAACGCAGCAACAGAGGAGCTAGGAAAAAACAACATGGAAATCCGAGAACTTGAGAAAACAATTACAGCACAGAACACCCAACTACAGACTCTACAAGCTAATGTAGAAACCCTTCGAAGTGACGTTAATAAAAAAGCTGAGATCATCGAGCAAAATGAAGAACAAATATCAAAATTAGAAGCTGAAATTTGGGAACTACAGACACTAAAGGAAAAGCAAGAATCAGATTTCAAAAACCTGGAAGAAATTCAAGCGGAACTCCAAGAGAAATCGAAGGAGATCAGCGATCTGCGCTTTGAGCTGGAGGAAGGGATTTTGCAAGAAAAGGAATTGAAAAAGAAATGCGAAGAGAAAGAACAGGAAATAAGCATGATTCAGCACAATTTGAATAGCAAAGATGCGGAGATTGCTGAGCTCCATGCAAAAATCCAAGAGTTGTTATCGCGCCCCGCTATTTCTTCCACAGATGAACCAATTGCTCAAAGACTGGAAAGTTCTGAACAAGAGAAGCAAATGCTTGAAAGAAAAATAGACTTGTTGCAGAATAAACTAATGGAAGTTGAAGAGTCAGAGGTGAAATGTTATGAAGACTTAAGTAAAATGAAGATATTACGGACTGAGCTAGAAATGGATAATTTAAGGATGTCCGCAGAACTGGAGCAGTTAAAACGAAGCTTGCACGATGGAGACAATCACCCAAAGATTAAAGCAATGGAGAATCAAATTGTTTTAATGTCGGAGACTTTAGAAGACAGGGATAAGCTTTGTAGGGACTTAATGAAAAATATTAGCGAGGTAAATACCAATTTTCTATTTTAAAATTATTATGTTGTGGGTGATAATATAATTGAATATAATTATTTCATTTTAGCTGCAAGAAAGTCGGGATAATCTACAAATATGTGTTAACGACCTACAAAACCAAAACGTTCCAAGTAAATACTATGAAGGTTCACTGGAAGCAACTGTATTGGACTTGGACAGCCAACTGTTTTCACTAAGAATTGATTTGGATCGTCAGAAACGAATTCGTGAACTATACGAAGGACTTCTCTTTCTTGCTACTTCCAAAAAACAGTTTGACAACAACAGTTCAAACAGGTCTGGAGGTGGTGGAGGCGGTGGCTGGTTTGGATTAGCGGATTTGTTCAGCACTTCTTCAGCCACATTGCCACCTGCGTCCCCTCCAAGAAGAGCTCAGACCCCAACCAGATCCAGAGTGCCTTCTTCAGTTAATACGCCACGGGGTGATGAGAGCAGTGGACATCCCAACTTTCCTTTAGTTTCAACCCCATCCAGACCCTTATCACCTGTGAGGCAGTCTACTGGAATACCATCAGTTCAACACTTGTTCGATAGTCCCCCTCGGCAACAACAGCTACACATACCTGAAACCGGATCAGCCCCAGTAAGTCCAATTCCACCTATTCAAGTCCCGTCTCCCGGACAAACTTCATATCTTCAAGGTACATACAAAGTAGTCAAATATCTTCCGTCATCTTTCTTTGTTTAAAGTCTTTTCAATTTTAACTGTAATTGTTGTTTCTAGATAATCCAGGTGCAATGTCCTTTCCGCTAAGCAGACCGACTGACACTATCAACTTAGAGTAAGTTAATGAGTGGTTTGTATCAGTTTGCAAAATAATTTCAGTGTGCTAAATTGGAAAAGAAATATTTGAGTGGAGTAATTTAATAGATTTGGGTATTACCTTATATTTTTAAAATATTTTTGTGCAATTATATAAACTTATTTTGACTTTGTCCTTTCTTGCAACCATTTTTTAATATTTTCCCCTAATATTCCAATATTTTGATTTTGGCTGAAGTTGAGTTCTTGAGTTATAGGTTTAGGTTAAAATTGAGTGCTATTTAAAATTAATGAATATATAGTAAGCAGATAAATATAATAGTTTGTCATCCTTGTGCAATGCGCAAGTTTATAACGTCTTCCTCTAAGCAAAAATGTTCGTTCTGAATAGTTTTAAATTTAGTCTAACGGTACTCGGTACTCCAGATATGTATTTGAAATGAGATTTAAAATAATAAAAAGAGTTGTAATTTTCTAAAGCGTTTGATGTGAATGCAACTATGTTTTTAAACCCTATCCTGTGCATAATTTGATTTTAATTTAACAGTTTTAATTTGGTTTAACACTAAAATGCCATTTAAAATTATCAAGTTTTTATTTTCGTAATTCAAATCATTTTGTGCTAGAAAGAACGGAAGGTGCAACCCAACAGCAAATGCTGGAGCGGAGTACACCGCATCATTTTTCTTTCAAAGACCGCATTGGATTTTATTTTACCTAGTTGAGTTAGCCGTGGAGATGATTTCATATCCATTATTCCTTAATAGCAGTAGAGTTGCAAGAACTGATAAGAGAATATTTACAATATAGAAATTACGGATTAAACTTTTTCTTAATTTATATCATTTTACCCCAAGTATAATTTCTGATAAAAACAATAAACTTTTTAAACGTTATGTAGCCTAATGCACATGTAATAGATGTATGCTTTCACTCAATGACCAACCGACAATCACAAAAGTTACAGGATGGCGTTTTTTATTGCAAAATCGATTGCACATGCTTACAAAATATGAAAAAATCAAACACCTTCAACTTTCTTCCAAATATCTTCTTCTGCTTCATCGTCTTGCTTATCCCCTGAATAAATATGAGTTATCTGTGACGAAGACCCATCAGGTATTTTATACTGGTACGTTTTCCTCTTGGCAGCTTCAGCTTCCTTTGTCGCATTAATCAAAAGCTGTGCAAACTCTTTTAAATCCCCTTTTGTAACGACATCATCGTCATCATCAACTTCCCCTCCATTTTCCTCCAAATCATCCTCCTCCTCCTCCTCCTCAGACCCCGAGCCGGAACCTGAGGAATCATCGCAAGAATCCTTTCCCTTCTTTTTCTTCTTCTTCTTTTTAAACTTTTTCTTCCTACCCACTCGCCATTTCTTCTTTTTCTTTTTCTTCTTTTTCTTAAAACCCTTTCCTTTTTTACACTCTTTAGACTCTTCACTGCTTGATGAGTCCCAGCCCCAACCGTTGTTGGCGTGAAACGGGACAACGTAATTGGGAACATGATGAGGTCTTGGAATGTCTGCGTTTGCAGTTTGGTAATGAAACTGTTCCATAACCGTACCCTTCTTCCCTTTCTTATTCTTTCCTTTTTTCTTCTTCTTTTTCTTTTTCTTCTTTTTCTTTTTCTTCTTTTTCTTCTTCTTTTTTGCCCGCTCGTGTATTCCTTCTACGTAATCATCCTCTGGAGCATCCGCAATTTCCAACTCGTAAGAATCATCAGGTTCAAGGTCCCCTTTAACCGGAATTGGGGGCGGAGGTTTCTGTTGTATTCTATACGGTTGCTTTTTGACATATTTAGATCTATGCACGTTTAAAGTAGCTCTGTTTTCCCCTTTGAAAATAAAATTGTTTGAAGCTTTGGCATTCTTGTCATCAAACGGAAGCTCATCTTGTGTACGTAGAGGATACGGAGTCCAGCCGAGGTTGTCCTCGCCGCTAAGCGATTCATCGGATGAACTTGTAGATTGCTCCGATTGTCCATTTTGTCCTTTTAACAGCAAAATTACGTATGTGTACACCAGCAATTTCAATTATTTGTAATAAAATAAACTTTACCATCAGATCCATACGTTTTCCCTGTACGTTTTTGCAATGAGGATGAATCAACAGGGATGATTATAGTTTCCCATAAATTCCCGGTAACTACAAAGGCAATGCAAACAATTAAAATGTTTTTATCTAGCTTTTTTCGCTTTCTTCCGTAAATCCACCGCCAAGCCATTCTGGAACACTAAACAGCATGTAGCTGTGACTGTGAGAAGTATGATAATCGCGTCACATTATGCAAGTTTTTAGAGAAATCTTTTTAACTTCCGCAGGCTAAAATATTTCAATCTGATTGAACGTGAACAACTTTCAAATCGTTTTTAACAGAAAGTAAAATCATCCTACTTTTTTTTATTAACAAACATTAATTTTTCATTTAAATATAGCATCTTTGTAGAAAAATATATTCAGATCTACATGAAATACAATTGTTTCACGCATACATCGTATTGCTGCATGTATTCCTTTAAGTTTACAAAGCTTTGTACTATTTTTACGGTTTGTAAGCACACACACATCGCAAACAGAAACTATTTTACTATTGCACTTCTTAATCAATCCTCTCAGTCGGTCATGATCTTATGCATCATCATAACACGTTTTCGATACTATTTTTGATGCGTACTGTAGCATTCATAGGTAGATTGTGAAATTAGGTACCTTAAAATAAATTACATATACAATGCTAGTCTACAAGTTTGTAACGTATTTCAAACCTAATGCGAACTGTAGTTGAAACGTAAGAAAACTTTTATGCAATAGGAAGGAGAATTATTACAAAGTGAAGGTTCTACTAGTTGAAATGAGGTGAATAATAAAATAATTTTTTAATTACATTAGATGCACAGTCATGACTTCAATGTGGGAAAAGTTTTTTTTAGAAAGAAACAATGCATTCGAGGAATTGTATATTTCAATTATTTGTTTAAATACTAATTGTGAAGCCATTTCAGGGATACGGTTTGAGCATTTGATGCCAATATACGAAATTCTTTAGCTCGTTGCTTATACTATTTGCATTTGCAATATATATTTTACAGAAAAAGTTTTAGTCTTTAATGTAAAAACAGAACACATTAATATATGTTTGGTACATAAAAACATTTTAATAATAAAAATCAATATTTTTAACAAAGTATGCATATCCAGTTTTACTGATCTTCCACTTCCATTTTGCCATCAACCGCTTCAGGTCCCTCTTTGCCGCTTTCTTCCGTCTCCATTTCTTGCTGATCAGCTTCAACTTCTTTGTCCTCTGAAGGAGGCTTATTTTCAAACTCAATAGGTGTAACAACCTGACCCGTATCCTCTCCGTCAGACGGCGGTATCATGGCTTTCATTTCTTCGGCTTCCTTTTGCTGAACATCTTTTACACTTTTTACTTTCTCCATGTACATTTCATAAACTAGGTTGGCCATGTGAGGCATGTCCTTAATTGTAACAAGTTGATCTTCATCAAGTTTCTCATTTAGTTTCCTGTCGGCTGGATATTTTTCTTGTGGATAGAGATGAAGATTTGACGGCCGTTCTGTTAACTGTAAATATTAAAATAAAGCATAATTTACTTTATTGAAAAAATGACGTGAATATCTCAAATAAGAGTTATGCAAATACTATATTATTTTACTTACAATTTTGAACGCAGGAGCTAACTCGTAGCAATTAGCAAATAATTGGAATCCTAGCAAAAACATACAGACCCAAACGTGCTCTTGACATTGCCACAATCAAACGTCGAACATCCCTCAAGTGTCCAACAGTTTTTGTTCTGACAAGAGAAAGCAAAATGTAGTCATTCTGTTGACCTTGGTATTTATCCACAGTTGTGACCTGTAAATACAAATAACGAATTTCAGTTACTTTTGTGCTTAATACAAAACTCAAATAGGTATGCTGTCTTTCAAATTAAACTTATTTACCTTATGTGGTGAACCAAACCAAGGATTATTAATACACCTAGTTTTCAGAACATCTCTAATAAGTTCCTTTTGTCCATTGTAAGTTGTCAAAATTGTAATCTTCTCTGCGGGGTATCCAAGTAGACGCATGTACATAAACGTTGCCACCACATACTCTGCTTCAGCCAAGTTTTGAAAGAAGTAAGGACTAGGCTCTGATTCCCCCACACCGTTGTAATCCTTCACGTTTATAGCTTGATATTCAAACGGGAACCCAGCGTTGCCCAACTGATACTCAACTTCCGTTTTGATGTGAGCGAGATCTCCTAAGTTTTTATAGCGCCATTTATACAAGCTTGCAATACTTGAGC